>BQNB010127983.1:0-19352 GCA_026074375.1 Tanacetum coccineum | reverse complement strand
GGGTTCCTTAAGCTTATAAAAGGAACATAGAATAGTATTGTAAACATATGAGTTGATTGAGTATTCACAATCAAATAGTAATACTAATAGCAATTTTAGTATTTGTTCTTGTGTTCGTCTTGGTATAAGTAATGATATTCCGCATCAATATTTATATTCACAATCATCGTCTCCTATAGTATCTTTGGATCTATTCAAAGAACTACAAGTCATTCGAGGCTCATTCAGATCCTGTTTATAAGGACCTACAGGAAGACCCAGGGAGTTTCACTTTACCATGTCTTATTGGACCTTTATTAGTAAAAAATACCTTGGGCGACCATGGGGCAAGTATCAACCTTATGTCGCATTCCCTTTTATTACGATTGGGTATATCTGAATTAAAGCTAACCAGGATGAGTATTCAGTTGGCCGATCGATCGGTTAAGTATCCTCTAAGAGTCTGTGAAAATCTGTTAGTTACAATAAATAAATTCATCTTTTTGGTCGATTTTGTAGTTTTGGAGATGGATGAGGACGAGCTAGTTCCAGTCATCTTAGGACAACCTTTCCTCGCTACTTCTCATACCATAATTGACGTCCACAAAGGGAAACTGAGTCTGAGATTAGGAAATGAAACCATCACCTTCAACATAGGGAAATCTATGAGATCCGCATATTCCCATGATGATTATCTATATTGTGCCGATCATATCGCCAAGCTTGTACAAGAACAATGGGTGGACAGAGTAATCCACGATGAGAAATGGACCGAGACGGAAGAAGAACCCAACCCGAAACAAGTGCGAGCAGTTTTGTTTTACTTAAGACAGTAATAAATCGATCCACTAAAATGGAAAGATCTAGAAAATTGATTGAAGCCATCAATGACAGAACCACCCAAGTTGGAACTAGAAGAGCTACATGATCATCTTGAATATGCCTTCCTCCAATGGGATGACCAACTTCTAGTAGTTATCTCATCTGCGTTATCTGCTCATGAAAAACTAAGTTCTTGAGGTTCTTAAGAACCACAAGGGAGCCATTTCTTAGAGCATTGCAGATATCAAGGGAATAGACTCATCTTTTTGTACTCATAAATTCTCATGGAGCATGAGTTCAAGCCAACCATCTAGCCTCAAAGACGTGTGAACCTAAACATCAAGGAAGTGGTAAAGAAATAGGTCATAAAGCTCCTCGATGCTGGACTATTTTACCCAATCTCTGACAGCCCTTAGGTAAGTCCTGTTCAGGTCATTCCAAAAAAGGGAGGGATGACCGCAGTAAAAAAT
Source organism: Tanacetum coccineum (assembly GCA_026074375.1). NCBI lineage: Eukaryota > Viridiplantae > Streptophyta > Magnoliopsida > Asterales > Asteraceae > Tanacetum > Tanacetum coccineum. The sequence continues at coordinate 18,081 of BQNB010127983.1, read as the reverse complement.
GAGAATAATGATCTAATTCCTCAAAGAACGGTAACCGGCTGGTGCATCTGTATCGATTATAGAAAGTTCAACAATGCAACTCGGAAGGACCATTTTCCGTTCCCTTTCATCGACCAAATGCTAGAACGATTAGCTGGGCATGAATACTATTGTTTTCTGGATGGATTATCAGGGTATTTTTAAATCCTTACCACCCTGGAGGATCAAGATAAAACCACGTTAACTTGTCCTTATGGAACCTTTGCATACAAGAGAATGCCCTTTGATTTATGCAATGCTCCAGCCACTTTTCAGTACTGCATGATGGCTATCTTTCATGAATTAATAAAAGATAGTATGGAAGTTTTTATGGATGACTTCTCTATCTTTGGGAGTTTGTTTGATCATTGCCTCACAAATTTGGAAAAAATGCTCAAACGATGTGAGGAGACCAACCTTGAATTGAACTAGGAAAAATGTCATTTCATTGTAAGGAGAGGAATAGTTCTTCGTCATAAGGTCTCTAGGTCGGGGATTGAGGTAGATAGGGCTAAAATTGATTTGATTTCCAAATTTCCCTATCCTACTAACATAAAGGCTGTTAGGAGTTTTTTAGGACATGCAGGTTTCTACCGAAGATTCATTCAAGACTTCTCTAAGATAGCACGTCTTATAACTCAGCTTCTAGTAAAAGTCACTCCCTTTGTCTTTTCCAAAAAATGCATTCAAGCCTTCGATAAGCTTAAGCAAGAACTAACTCAAGCCCCCATCATGATTAAACCAGATTTGTCATTACCATTCGAAATTATGTGCGATGCTAGCAATTATGCGGTTGGAGCGGTAATAGGGAAAAGATGGGATAAACACTTCCATCCTATCCATTACGCTATCAAAACAATGAACGAGGTACTAAAAACTACAATGTCATGGAAAAGGAGCTTTTGGGCATCGTTTTTACATTTGATAATTTTCGTCAATACTTGGTATTATCTAAAACCATCGTTTTCAAGGATCACTCCGCCTTACGATATCTCTTCGTAAAGCAAGATGCCAAACCACAATTGATAAGATGGATCTTATTAATTCAGGAGTTTGATATTGAAATCCGTGATAAAAGGGGTGTTGAGAATCTTGCTGCAGACCACCTCTCCTGTCTTGAAAATCTAGAGCTTGGAAAACTAACCAAGGCACAAGTTAGAGACCTGTTCCTAGAAGAGCAACTAATGCCATTCTCTGACAAAAGTAATGAACCTTAGTACACAGACTTCGCCAATTATCTGGCAGGTAGAGTACTTCCCTTTCGATCTAAAAGTCAAGAGAAGAAAAAGTTATTTACTAATCTAAGGCACTTCTTCTGAGATGAACCTTTTTTATTCAAGAAATGCGTTGACCAAATCATATGGCGATGTGTTTTCGGGAACGAGGTTGTCCAAATTCTTCGACAATGTCTTAGTGGTCCTTCAGGAGGACATCATGGGATTGAAACCACTATAAGAAAGGTTTATGAGGCCGGGTTCTACTGGCCTAATATGTTTCACGATGCATGAAAATTAGTCAAATCTTGTGACGCTTGTCAACGAACTGGCAACATTTCTGCAAGGGATGAAACACCTCAAAAGTACATCCAGGTCTATGAAATATTTAACGTTTGGGGAATTGATGTCATAGGGCCATTCCCTTCATCGAATGGGAATAAGTACATCTTGGTCGCCATCGATTACGTGTCCAAATGGGTAGAGGCCCAGGATTTACGCTCTAGCGATGCTTGAAACGCAGTGAGTTTCCTTAAGAAGTTGTTCGCAAGATTTTGTGAGCCAAAGGCCTTGATAAGTGACAGGGGAACCCATTTCTATAATTATCAAATTGAAAAGGTAATGAAGAGATATGGAGTAGTTTACAGATTTTCCACTACATACCACCCGTAAACTAACGGTCAAGTCGAAAACACCAATAGGGCAATCAAACAAATTATAGAGAAAACAATGGGACAAAATAAGAAATAATGGTCTCACAAATTAGATGACACGCTTTGGGATTTTAGAATCGCATTTAAAATTCCTTTAGGAACAACTCCGTTTAGGCTAATCTATGGTAAAGCATGCAATCTCCCTGTTGAACTCGAACACAAGGCTTATTAGGCCCTAAAATCTTGTAACATGGACTTAACAAAAGATGGAGCCAATAGATTCATACAGATTAACGAATTGGACGGGTTAAGACTCGATGCCTATGAATCCTCTATCTCTTATAAAGAGAGGACGAAGAAATGGCATGATAAACAAATCAAGACCCTTCCGAGTATGAAAAAGGAGATAAAGTGCTCCTTTTTAATTCTCGCCTAAGGCTATTCCTGGGTAAGTTAAAATCAAGATGGTATGGAAAATTTACTGTTAGTAGGACTATGAAAGCTGGAGCCATATAACTATGTGACGAGGAAGGAATTGAGTTTGTGAATAGGCAACATGTAAAACCATATCAATTGAACATGATAAACTTAGATGTCAAAGAAGATGTTATTTTGGATGATGAAGGAGTCACGTAAAGGAGTGTGACTCCGAGTCTAGCTACAAGACTCGTTAATAAACAAAAGCGCTTGTTGGGAGGCAACCTAATCTTTTTATTTTATGTAATTTAGGTGTGTCATGTGTTTTATTCTTTATTGTTTTCTCTTATATGTTTGAATTATTATATGTGATCATGCTTTGTTTTGTCTTTAACCTCGTCTTAATTGCAATCAAAGATATTTTGCATAAAATAAGTGTAGGGGAGAAACATATCCGGTTTTAAAGAACCATTTTCAAACAGTAAAATAAATAATTTAAGATTAATTCGCATTTTATGTTTTGTTTGTTTGTTTTGAGTCATATGTTTGTACTAATCATTTTTGTGGCTTATGCAAAAAAAATTTCCAGGAAATAATTAATAGGATATTTGTGCAGAAATTTTTTCAGAAAACGAAACGAAAAATATTTACAGACTGTGGAGACGGCGTCAGGATTTATCCTGACGGCGTCACCACTCCAACTACAGTAAATTTTGTATTTTTTTCGAATTTTTGAAAAATTATTTTTGTATAATTTCCAGAATTTTTAATTTTCCTATGTCTTGCAGAAAGCCACGATTAAATTATTACATACATCCTATCTTTATTGCTTTCATAGAGTCAAGTGCTTAATTAACAAGGGTTATATATATCATTTTTTCCCGTAGAATTTTACGCTTGGTGTAGTTGTTTCTTGTCTTTGAATTTCAGGTTATATTAGATGAGGAGAGTCTGGAAGTTCTTAGGATTTTCACGTGAACGATTCTTTAATGACGATTTAGCCAGTTTATCTTGTTTCTTTTCCGATATTGAGCAAAACCATAGGAGTATTAGTTTCTCTCGCTTTTCTTATTTTCCTTTATTCGTTTTTTGAATACTTATAGAACATTGAGGACAATGTTCAAAATAAGTGTAGGGGAAATAAAAGCCTTGGAAACTATTCCTTCAATTGCATATGCTTTGTCTTTAAAATAATGTGTAATATACTGAAACATAGCTTAGAGGGTAATTTTTGACCCAAATCTAAATTTTTTTATGGCATATATCGGTGAAACTTAGTATTAAAAGCATCTTATTGGATAGTAGTTATATTACTAACATAAAAACCCTACCGCTCAAAAATTTCACCCCAAAAATATAAGGTTCGCCTTTAGATCGTTAGGAATAAAAGCAATTATCTTTAGTTCTTATAAGAGTGTAATGGTAGTATTATAAATTCTAGAACTTGCTTAAGTGATGCATCCCGAGACCACTGGTGAGATCGCATTCGTGTGATTAGGATTTATTGAGTCATAAGAGGCATTAGGATAAACCCCTGTTTTGAGCATGTATTTTGTTATAGTTATGATGATTTTCTTGATCATATAACTACCCCCACACCCTTGCTTCGCACTCATTTTTAGTGCGAGATACCCCTAGTACACCCCTCTGAGCCTATCATTTTCGTTTTCTTCTATTAACTATTTCGGGACGACCAAAAGGGGATTTCTTTGGATTAAGGAATTCCTAAATAGACTATTCCAAAGTATCTAGTGGTTGAAATTTGTTTACACCCCACCAAAATGTTACACCCAAATCGCCTTAGCCTTCCTTGTATGTACTCATTTTTAGTACATTATTGTTATCACATTTGTTAAACACTAGTTAACTATTTGCTTGAGTACATGGTTGCTAAGTCAAGTCATTATTAGTGTATACAGTTTTGGGATGATTGGGATTCATGGTAGTATTTATTATATGAAGAAATGGGGAAGAAACGATATGTCATTACCCCCATATTTGTCTAATGGTCTCCATGTTTTGTTGAACCTTCTCCATTCAGGTCATGAGTTAGTATTATGTTATTGAGTAATAAAAACTTAAGTGTAGGTGTGCAACTATAAGCCTCAAGTCATGTTTATTTATTTTTAGCAGATGCTAGGGAAAAAGTGTACAAAACAAATCGAAAAAAGTAAAAAAGAAAGAATATATGTATGGGCTGCCATCTTGCTTATGTTTATGTCAAGTAAGTGACGAGAAATGAAAAAGAAAGAGTTTGAAGTAGAGTTTGTATATATTTTGTCCTAGTTTATGTCGAGTCTTGGCTTAGCAATGCCTTTTACATGTATTCTTGTAAATGATTAACTTGCCACCAGTAAAATTCCCTAAATATCCCCAACTGTGTTTTCTTTACCCTACACCTTATGTTACAACCCTTTAAAAGACCTCTTTGATAGTAATTCCTAGGTGCTTATGCCAAAGCGGTGGAGGATTTAATCCATTATCAAGCCTATGGTAATTTAAATACTATGATACGTAGTGAGTGTTTATTTCTTCCGTTTCCTATATTGTTATAATTCATTATTACACTGAGAGAAAGAGAATCCAAACACTTATGTAAAGTGCTAGTATATACGTTTCGTGCTTTTTAATTACGAGGTCGAATCGTTTGTCCCATAAATTATCTTTATTTAGTAGGTTAAATGTCCCCCGATATTTCTATTGACTAGGTAGAAAAGCTCATTTTCTAGAGGACAAGCAAACCCCAAGTTTAGGGGTATTTGATGAGGTATAACTATACACTTTTTCAAGGCCATTTAACCTCCTAAATTATGCAAATATGCCCAAGGTACTTGTTTAATCGTTTCTTTTCTTGTTTTTAGCATTTGGATGGCATTCGGAGGAAATACACATGACTTGGACTCAATTTGGGAGGAAACGAGAAAAGATTTCAAATCTACACGAAGTTGATCACATAATGGCATACAATTCATGGAGACGGCTTCACCTTATGACGACATCAGAATGTCTAAGAGACGATCTCAGTAGCCGACACTGAGAAGCCCAAAGAAGATTCTACAGGTTGACGACGTCGCAAATAACAAGCAACGGCGTCGCGACTTATTCCTTGTATATAGAACCCTTGTTTTTTTAGGTTCGTGTGTGGAAAAATCATGGGAAGTCATTGGAGAACTTTAGAGCAGACATTGTAGGTCGTTTTTAGTGTTTTTTAACCCTTATGTATTCATCATAACTATATGTTTAATTGAAGTGAAGTTCTTTATCCCTTTTAATCTTTTGATATGTCTGTGTATTGTTTGATAAATTGTTCTTCGCTTTCAATTAACATGTTTGGCTAAATTTAATTTTTTTTGCTTATGATTGAATGAAACCTAATTATTTATCTTTTATTAATACTTCTTGTTAATGATGTGCGCGTTAGGCTCTAGAAAACAAGCTTCTTAATTGTAACGCTAAAACGTCTAGGGAACGCATCTAGGTTAGATGATACCTACACAACAGTCTTCATACTACCTTGCCATTTGGGTGGATTTCGAGTTAGGTGTTTAATTTATTAGATACTTACACATTCCATTATGATTGTGACAGGTAATAAAACAACTATGGATTAGTTTATGATTAGGTGAACACATTTGTATAAACATATGAGTTTTCCATCACTTTTATTTTTTTGTAATTAGAATAAATTTAGGATTAGTTAATAGTTAAATCAAACCCTCTTCAAACCTGAGATTTTACTTGCTTTCTGATAACGCTCAAATTATACATATTTTTATATGCGTTATCTATACTTTTATGCATAATTATTGGTTAAATATAAGAACTATTGGTATAGAATAGAATATATTTGCTATTGTAGGTTCTTGGTACGTGTCATGGAAGAAAACAGAATAATACACGAAGATTTGAAACTTAAACGAAGAAGTAAACTCAAGTTGAAGGCTTCCCGACACCTGTTCACTGTTTTGGCCATAACTCAGTCATACGAACTCCGTTTTAGTTTGTTCAAGCTGCCACGCAAAGAGAATTCAATTATCTACAACCATACAAAAAGCCAAGTGTTGAGAAAGCCATATGTGCGGCGTACAGTCTAAAAAGTGTGGCCCACTTCATTAATTTCATAGTAAATGCTCTTAAATATGACATTCATTGCAACCTATCATCTCCCCCTTCTAGGACCTTCTATGCACGAATTTTGGCACCGCAAGAGCCTATAAATACAGCTCCATATCCCTCTAATCTCATACACATCCATCTACAATCCTCTCCTAAAGTAGAATAAGTTAGGAACTAGTTTTTAGCAATTTGGTTGAACTTGCTCCTAAGTTCTTCTCAAACCCAGGTTTTGATCCACCAAAGAAGCATAATTGAAGTGTTATTTTGAATCTATAAGTAATTGTGATGGAATTGTTCAATAGTTTTCGGATTTTACTTTGGATATAATTAAGTGTTCTTGGGAAATTCATGTGAAATCACCATATTTTGCTCTTGAAATTTGGTATAATCTTGTTTATCCTTTTAATATGATCTTTGCTAAATTTATGATGAATGTTATGTGTGTTGTTACTTATTTGATTATGGAGTAATTTCAATATGTTTGTTTAGGTGTTCTTGAGATGTGATATAAATCTATGTTATGGATATATGCTTATGATCATATAAATCGTATGCTCAATATCGTTATGCTAATATCATTGAGACTTTTTTGATTTGTCATTGCAATAGAAGTAGGTCGAAAGGCTCTATTGTGTTAATTGAATTGCACGTTGTTTGTCTGTAGCAATTCGATATTAACCTTGTGAGAATTGGTTAATAAAACTATGATCAACCTAAGTATAATAATGTTTAATGCTTAATCTCATGATGAACAAACTTGATTAAGAGAATATACATTTTATATTATCAACCACAAACTTATCTTAATGCATTTGGTATGTTGAGAATTAAAGGCCAAAAGGATAACTTATCATATTAAATAGTTATTTGCTTGATTGATTACCCATCATTTCTTGCTTATATATCTTGTTTGTGTGTGCATCTCTATCCTTATATATGTTTTATCTCATGTCTCTTGGCCTAAACAAACATGTTTTAATCATCTTGATAATAATCTAATCATTTCTAGTGTTTGGTATAATTTAATTGTTATTGCAAATATGAGTCTAATGATAGTGACAATCATTTGACTTTCTTCTTAAACTACTTTTTGAATCTGAAAACGCACTACTCCCTTGGGACGCCCTGGACTTACCTAAAATATTATACTACAAACGAGGGTTATACTTTTACCCATGTGTTTCCATATAATTATTTAGTATTTTCAGTTATTATATATTTAAAGCTTTTGAAACACATCAAAGTTTTTGGCGCCGTTATCGGGGAGTTTGTTGGTCTTGTTTTCATTCAAATAGTGGTTTATACTTGTTTGATATCTCGTTGCTATGCAATTTTCGTGTTAAAACTGTTAAAAAATCTTTCTGCTGCTGAATGTGCGCCGATTTTTCTTTTAAAACTGCCGCACTTCCCTGAAAAACTTGTAAGTACGCCGTACTTACTCCTAAGTACGCCGTACTTTTTGTCTGCAACAAAATATCTTCTTGGAATGTGTCTTAAAAACTCCCATAAACCAATTATAATGCTTAATTCAGGTACTAATATCATGAAACTTCTGTTTTGTGTGATTGTATTGCTTAAATTATTGCATTTGTATCATTTGCCAATTAAATGGAAATTACAAAAATACTTGTGTTCTTATTTGATCTATACTTGTCTAGATATAAGTTGTTTTGTTGCTTGTTCTGAGCAACATCTGTTTGTTTATATTCTGTTATTGCTATTAGAGTGTTTGTTTCGTTTTGTTAATCATAATAATATGCTTATGCTGAACCTGAAAAACCTGCAAGTGCGCCGGTTTTACTCCCAAAACCGCCGTACTTCTGAAAAATAAAAATCAAAAAGATTTTATTTCAGAGTTATTTTTCTTTCTTCATGATTATTTTTTTTATTGCATGTCTCTGTCAATATAATAAATCATGTGTTTAATTTATATTGCATCTTTAAAAACCAATAAAAATATAAAAATTTAGAAAATTGCAGTAAGTACGCCGCACTTCACCTGAAGTGCGCCACACTTTCTGGGTAAAAAAATTTATATATGTTTTCTTTTTCGTATCTTAATCATATAGCATGCTTTACAGCTAATTTTTATTCATTCGGTGTGAGTTTACTTTTGGTTTAGATTGCTTTGTTATGTATGTTTGTTTGAGTGTTTCATGTAATATGTTAAAAAAACTTTGTGTAAGTTATACGTATCGCAAGTTTTCACTCTCGCATTTATTTCTTCAGTTTTTGTTTATGCTTATATGTTTGAATAGTGGTCACTTTCTATGTGTTTGTGAAATGTGTTGCTTGTTTTGTTTAAAATTAAAAAAAAATTAAAAAAAAATAAAATCTTAAAAAAAAGAGTTGAATAAATTATAAAAATATAAAAAATTGTATATGTTTATTGTGTGTTTGTTTTTTTTACCTGTGTTTGTTTATGCGATTATATATGTGTTCGTAACTAATAAATTATGATAAAAAAACAAAAATTTGTTTTATGTCTTAATAAAACCGTCGTACTTGTGTTTGTGTGCGGCGCACTCTTGTATAAATTTTTTGCCGTGCTACTTTGAAATTTTGAATTATAATAGAAAATATAAATTCGATGTGCGCCGCACTTCTTTCAAGTGCGACGCACTTTTGTTCTGAAAAAAAATATATTTATAAATAAAATTAAAAAATATATAAAAAACTAAAATAATAATAATAATAGTAATTTTGTAAATTATTGTTTTAAACCTTAAATAATAATTATGTGTTTGTCTTTTAACCAAAAAAATAAAAAAAATACAAAAAGATTTTATTGTCACCATTAACCTTTTTTTTATATGTGTTTTGAGTGTTTGCATATTAGTAATTATATTTTTCTTTCTATGTTATTTTTTATTTTGTAATGTTTTATGTGTGCTTGTTTTAGTAAAATGTATATAAAAAAAATTAAATATAAAATATAAAAAAAAATTGAACTTTGTGGGTGTGTTCGCTGGAAACCCTCACGAGACTGTAACTCGTCCACTCGGGCCACCGAAGGGTTTAAAGGCTTGTTGCATACGCTAAATGCAATCGTGGTGCCTACGAAAGTGTGCTTTAGTATTTTACGGTTTTTGTAGTTTAGTTTATTTTGCAGATTAAATAAAACAGGTGGAGCTTGGATTGGTGGTTGGTATCTTATCACTTGGGGTTGTGATATATTTGGATCAGTATATTACATGTGGTAGAATACACATGTTTGGCATTTCGTTTCACGCCATATCTGTCAGAATTCAACCGAGCACTTATGAGCCCCGGGAAGTCTCGTTTCTCTTATATTTATTTTTCCCGTTTGTCCTACTTTTAAGTTATTTTCTAATTACGCATAATGCTCAACTTAAGTGTGGGGGGAAAATGAATTGAAAAATCAGACTCATTATTAATGTGTAACTTTTTTTCGCCCTCGGTAATCTAAAAATCTATTCTTGTTTTTAAATTTTTTGCCACTTAGGTTAATATATTAGAATAAAAGCGTAGTAAATAAACAAACTTTTCAAATCAGAGATGTGTCCCAATTGATAAAGCAGATCCGACTCAGGATTGATAACATTACTTGCGCTTTTATACCCATTTCAGTAAAAATGTTAGGTTCGCCTTTAGATCTTAAGAAATTCGGGTATCCATCTTTGATACCTAAGATAATTTTTGCCTTTAGCTTTCTCGAGTTAAGGTTTGAATGCAACTGCAAGTGTCTCATCCATCGCTACGACTGTGTATTTGTAGTTTTCTCGCCTTTTCTGGAGTATTGGTATCAGATTAAAAATTGTATGGGTGTGCCGGTGATTTATTGATTCTAGAACTTGTGCTTGAAATCATTACGAGATCGCAGTGAGATCACGTTCGCATGATATAGGTATTTTTATGTGATAAAGAGGCAACATAATATTTAACCCAAATAGCCATTCCATTTATTATTTATTCTCTTAGCTGGTTACACTGATCTTTAGTGCTAGATACCCCTAGTTTAACCTGCTGAGCCATTCTATTCATTTTTCTCATCCACTAAAATAAAAAAATACAAAAAATATAACCTTTAGCCTAGCTTTACCCCTTGTCGAAATTCTACGGTTGGTTGCTAGTTGCTTGGTATGATTGGTTGATTTATGCTGATAGTTTGCTCGCGTTTTGTTATGAGGGTTGTGCCATTCCAACGAAGATGAAGAAGGCCCGCTTCATGTTTCTTATTTTTCGTGGTGTACGCTTGTATTAAGTGTGGGGTAATTGTTAGTTGGAAAAAAAAGAAAAAAAGAAGAGAATATAAAAAAAATAATGAATAAGAGTTGGATTGTTGTTGGCATTTGCGATGTATAGAAATATCATGATATGTGTTGGATATATTGATGATAGGTTCGATTACCTCACGGGTTTGTGGAATTTCGTAACTAGCAACATAGGTTTCTTTGACTTGTCGACATGATTATAAAACCATTTCCAGTATATATTTCCCATGCCTTATCCACACCCTTATTAACCCTTAGCTTAACGTTACAACCCGAATAAAAATCCCCTTTTAATATTTATACTCGGTGCTTAAGACATGTCGGTGCAGTTTTGTTTCTTGTACAAGCCTATGGTATGAAATAGATCATGTCTGAGCAATTGAGTGTAATTTCCCTTTTACCCTCTATTACATCACATACGACTGTCTGAGTGAATTATACTTTTCTTATTCATGAGGTGCTAAACATCTCTGTTTCACATATTAAAAATCTAAAAATATTTTTCATAATTCTATGTTTGTTTTATAAAGGTAAAAATATATTTTCACATTTCTAAATTTGTTTTGTAAGCTTATTATTTTCTATTTTGCTTTGAGGGCAGCCCCAAACTCCTTTTTTAAGTGGTGGGGAGGGTCCTTGCGACTTTTGTACTTATTTGTTACAAAAACCAAAAATATTTTCGATATTTTCACACTCAACAATTTTTTTTTAAAAAAACTATCAAAATTTAAAAATATATATAAAATATAAAAAAATAAAAATTTCCTTGTCTTGTCACCTAGGACCTTGTTTATAAAATTTCTTTTCTTAGATTTGCTTGAGGGCAAAGAAAGTTTTAAGTGTGGGGGGATTTGATAACGCTCAAATTATACATATTTTTATATGCGTTATGTGTACTTTTATGCATAATTATTGGTAAAATATAAGAACTATTGGTATAGAATATAATATATTTGCTATTTTAGGTTCTTAGTACGTGTCGTGGAAGAAAATAGAATAATACACGAAGATTTGAAGCTTAAACGAAGAAGTAAACTCAAGTTGAAGGCTTCCCGACACTTGTTCACTGTTTTAGCCATAACTCGGTCATACGAACTCCGTTTTAGTTGGTTCAAGCGGCCACGCGAAGAGAATTCTATTATCTACAACCCTACGAAAAACCAAGTGCTGAAAACGCCATATGTGCGGCACACAATCTAAAAAGTGCGTCACACTTCATTAATTTTGTAGTAAATGCTCTTAAATTTGGCATTCATTGCAACCTATCATCTCCCCCTTCTAGGACCTTCTATGCACGAATTTTGGCACCCCTAGAGCCTATAAATACAGCTCTATATCACTCTAATCTCACACACATCCATCTACAATCCTCTCCTAAAGTAGAATAAGTTAGGAACTAGTTTTTGGAAATTTGGTTGAACTTGCTCCTAAGTTCTTCTCAAACCCAGGTTTTGATCTACCAAAGAAGCATAATTGAAGTGTTATTTTGAATCTATAAGCAATTGTGATGGAATTGTTCAATAGTTTTTGGATTTTACTTTGAATGTAATAAAGTGTTCTTGGGAAATTCATATGAAATCATCATATTTTGCTCTTGGAATTTGGTATAATCTTATTTATCCTTTGAATATGATCTTTGCTGAATTTATGATGAATGTTATGTGTGTTGTTACTTGTTTGATTATGGAGTAATTTCATTATGTTTGTTTAGGTGTTCTTGAGATGTGATATAAATCTATGTTACGGATATATGCTTATGATCATATAAATCGTATGCTCGATATCGTTATGCTAAGATCATTGAGACTTGTTTGATTTGTCATTGCAATAGAAGTAGGTCGAAAGGCTCTATTGTGTTGATTGAATTGCACGTTGTTTGTCTGTAGCAATTCGGTATTAACCTTGTGAGAATTAGTTAATAAAACTATGATCAACCTAAGTATAATAATGTTTAATGCTTAATCTCATGTTGAACGAACTTGATTAAGAGAATATACTTTTTATATTATCAACCACAAACTTATCTTAATGCATTTGGTATGTTGAAAATTAAAGGCCGAAAGGATTTCTTATCATTTTGAATAGTTATTTGCTTGATTGATTACCCGTCATTTCTTGTTTATATATCTTGTTTGTGCGTGCATCTCTATCCTTATATATGTTTTATCTCATGTCTCTTGGCCTAAACAAGCATGTTTTAATCATCTTGATAATAATCTAATCATTTCTAGTGTTTGGTATAATTTAATTGTTATTGCAAATATGAGTCTAATGATAGTAACAATCATTTGACTTTTTTCTTAAACTACTTTTTGAATCTGAAAACGCACTACTCCCTTGGGACGACCTAGACTTACCTAAAATATTATACTACAAACGAGGGTTATACTTTTACCCATGTGTTTCCATATAATTATCTGGTACTTTCAGTCATTATAAATTTAAAGCTTTTGAAACACATCACTTTCTAAAAAAATTAAAAATACAAAAATAATCATCCCTCATTCCTTAGACCTTAGTGACATTTGATTCGAACCTACCCAAACTATTCCCCTAGAGAACGATCAATCCCCTGAGTCTTACCGATACTAAACTACAACGATTAGGTACACTGCCTAGGAGGATTGTAAAACTTCAGTTTGCAATCACCGCACTGTAACAATCCGTCATTTCAGGTCATTTTACGACTTCAAACTTCCCATTATTTATTTTTATGGTTTTACCCGTTTACTTCTAATTTCAACCATTTAGTTAAATCGCGTAAACTAAAAATCAACAATCATCGTAAACCGACATCAAAAAAATAAAATTTTACATCAAACAAGTGTTATATTATTTTTATGAAAATAATAATTAACTTTTCATATTTTATTTTTATAAGTTATGTAAAACGTTTACGTTTCGCATTTTGGAAACCTTTTTGCATACAAGTAAACCATTCTACATATCTACACTCAACCAAATGCCCACAATTATACTGAATACCAAAAATTTTATAAACTTATACACATACTCTTATATGGCCGGTTATACCATGAATAAAACACATGAGATATTATCAAAATGGTTTCTAGAAGGTCAAGTACAAACTACCAACTAATCTTACAAAATATCAACTTTCCTTACAACTCAATACTAGTTCTTACAAGGCACCATTCCCCCTCCCCCCCAATGGGTCTCTTACAAACCAGACCAAACACACCCTAAGACCATGGTTTTTTCAAATGGTATTTACTAGATATTTATGCTATATAGAGGATCCTATTTACAAGTATTCATTCATAACTTTTCACTTAGCAATAATCAAAAGAATTCTCTCTTGTTCTAGCAAAGGCCACAGCTAACTATAGGGTTAGAACATATTTTATAGTTTTCATTTCTACAAGATTACAAGTATAAAAGTGTGTTTAGGGTTACAAGTATACAAGGAGATATCTAAGGTGTATCAAGTGGTTTTACATGTAAAATCAAAGGTTTAGCAAGGAAAGGAAATTAGGGTTTTTCAAAGAAGAATTAGGGTTTTATAAAAGGATTTTGGGTTAAAGAATTAGGGTTTGATTTATGTTCACTTCTACTTTCGTTCACAAAAGGTTTATAATCACAACTCATACTTCCATTTTAATTATTTTCATACATATATATTTATTATCTTGTTAAATCTCCATTTTGTTATTATTTTATAAAGTTTATAAAATAAAAAAAGTTTATACAAAAATCAAGAAAATGACACGTTCATAGTGAAAAGATGTTTAAAATATGTTAGAATGCAAGAACATACTTTATTTGATATATTGCAACTGTTGGATGATTTATATAATTTATTGTTACAATTTATTTATATAGTTTATAAATAAATAATTGTTGTGGACATTTTATTTGGACACCTTGGACATAGATTAGAGGACTTAATGTATACTAATAATGTGGTACTAGTTAATTTAAAAGACTTGTATATAATTAAAGTTATTTAAAAAAACAAATTTTATAAAACATATATATTAGACGATAATATATACTCTGGAAAGGCACGAAATTTTTTATTTGCTATTTTATAACCTGATATTAAAATAGTACGTTTCAAGAAGATTCCGAATATATAAAAAACTTGAAAACGGAGCTATAACGATTGAGATATTAATTTTACAAGATTACGATAACTAAATATATAAAAACTGTTTTATATAAAACAGTTTATAAAATATGTTGTTGCACAAATTTTTAGACAGATTATAAACATAATATTTTGATAGATCATCTCGATACGATTTCGTATATATAAAGAACGGGCAAAACATAGTTAAAACGAGAAAGTTATGAATTTTTAAATATTTCGAGAAATATATTAATTCTCACAGCTTTTATAAAGCTGTGAAAAACTGTTGGAAACTGCAGATTTCGAAATTGGTGTTTTTGAGGGCTTTCGGGTCTGATTCGGCCAAAGTATAAAACTACAAACTTGTTCGGAATGATGTTTTATTACAAATATCAAGTTTTCTGCGACTAGAAGTGTATAGATATTGAATTAGAAATTATAAAAGCTAGTTAACTTTTATATAAAATTTTCTGCACTTTTATAAAAATATACAAAACCTGATTTAAAGTATAAATAGCATTTACGAGTGTTTTCAGGTTGGTTTGAACTTACGAAATAATATAGTATACTTATATATTATTTATATATGTTTTAAACTTTATAAATATTATTCTATAAATTTATTTAAACTATATAAAGTACCGTTACAAAAATAATAAAAACATTAAATCAAGCATTATCGATGATAATTATTTATCGGACAAAGATTATATTTTTACGGAAACATATATACTTGGAAATTAAATAACAAGCATAACTTAAATATTGTTTCAACACTTATAAACTAAACGAAACTATTAGGTGGTGATATAACTTGATAATATACATTGTTGTATTTATTTTAAATACATTACACTTATATGACCTATAATTAATTAAGTTGCATTTCGGATCACTTGTGACGCTTCACTTCATTGATTATCTATAATCAATACATTTCACTTGAGGTGAGTTCATAGCCCATTTTACACGATTACAATACTTTTACATTTCTCGGGGTGAGAAACATGCATTGATTTACATTTGGACGCAAGTACACTTTTAAACAAATTACGAGTTTGCCTAAGTAGTGATAACCCACTATGCCCATGAATCATGAACTGTTAATTACTTGGAGTAAGCGCGAATGTTATAAGTAGATCTATTTGGGATTGACATCCCTATTCGGGTGAGTAGCGCTCACTAGCTTCGGTGTACCGAACTAACGAACGTATACCATGTTGGATTTGGATGTTGCGGGTTGAACATCTACACGGGCATATTATTGGAATTAAATTGCAAGTACATACATGTTGTAGCTTCGTGTCATGAGCTTAACGCAGGCGTAATTACTTTTGTGATATTGTATGTGTTACATTATTACACACTTGAGATCTTGCGGTCCTACTTTATATACATACATAAACCTGTGAATTCACCAACTTTATGTTGACGTTTTAAAGCATCTTTTTCTCAGGTCAATAAGTGTACATGGATGAACAATTTAAGCAATGTGCATTTGTAACAAACAATCATTGGAAATCAAATGTATCTTTTCAAAATGACTCATTTAGAGGTCATTCCCTCATATCTTGTGTTGTTATATTATGAAGTAACGCTCCCGAACAATATTCTGATGCGACCCATTGATTGGTATCTAGAGCCAAGGTTATAGAGAACCAGGTTGCATGTATTACCTAGACTATAACCATTTTCACAAACATTGCATTACATGAAACTTTTCACAAGCATACACACTATGGGATTACACTATGTGCTTGCATGATCTATATACATACTTATATTATATTTCGTATATTACTACACTTGTCTTATATAATATACTTATATAAGTTATTTTTTATTGTTACAGCAATCATGTCATCATCATTAGCACATTCCACAGTTTCATACACGTCCGTATCATCTGAATTTGACTTACCACTATAGGGCTTTCATTTGCTGGAGGCTTACGAGTCCGAGCCAGATGTTCCCGCGGATGATCCACATTCTCCAGAGCAGGCACCACCATCACCTGATTATGTGCCTAATCCCGAGTATAGTATTTAGCTTCATTTGACGATGAGATACCGGTTGAGGATCAACCTCTACCTGTTGATGCTTCACCCACCACCCTATCATCGGGATATGTTGCTGACTCTGATCCAAAGGAGGACCCAGAGGAGGATCCCGCAGATTATCCTGCTGATGGAGGGGATGAGGAAGAGTCCTCCAAGGATGAGTCCTTTGATGATAAAGAGGAGGAGGAGGAGCATCTAGCTCCAGCCGACTCTTTACTATCTGTACCTAACTTTGTCCCTTCAGCTAAGGAGACTGAACCCTTTGAGACTGATGAGTTTACTACCACACCACCACCACCTAGATCTCCACATGCTATTTTTCTTGGACTAGTCATCACAGGGCATGGATGACTATTCGACCCTAGACACCTTTATCACCATCTATTGAGGCTCGTACTGTTGAGTATGCTTCTGCACCTACTCCACCACTACCACTACCATCTATATTATCACTACTATCATCTCCGCTCCTATTGATACCATCTCCACCATTGCCTTTACCATTACCTGACCGCAAAGGTGATATCCCCAAGGCGGACATGCTGCTTTGTAAGAGGGCCAGATTTGCTGCACCATCTCATGGGTATGAGATTTGAGAGAGTTCAGCAGCCGCTGCTGCTAGGCAGACTAGGCCTGTTGTGGCCCGTGGTGTTGACTATGGAATCATAGATACTTTGGATGCTAGTATTCTAGCCACTGATGATAGATTGATGATCGCCTTAGAGGGGGTCAATGAGAGGATGACCTACCTTGCTGCCACTCACAGGCATGACAATAAGGAGTTCTATACACGGCATCAGGATGCTCAAGATAACCGAGCATTACTGAGGGCTCGTATCTCTACCTTGGCGAGAGAGAGGCGATATTTTCACTCTATGTCCTTGTCTTATGAACGAGAGGCCCGTTATGCTCGGCAGGCATGGGCTCATTCTGAGGATAGGAGCCAGGCTATGGAGGCTCAGATTAGAGCATTACAGAGAGATGTCAGTGTATTACATAGACAGAGGATTGACGATGGTGACAGAATGACGAGTCACTTTCAGCATGAGCATGACAGATTCAGAGAGCTAGAGCGCACTGGAGCTAGAGCGCCAGGACGGACCAGCTGATGCCGGTAGTAGTTGTTAGTGTTCTATCATGTGTTAGCTATCCTGTATAGCCTGCTAAGTTTTATGGCTAACTCCTAGCTAGTAGGATGTAGGGATCTTGTATCATCATTTAGCTATCTTGTATGGCCTGCTAAGTATTATGGGTAACTCCCAGCTAGTATGGCTT
>BQNB010127982.1:0-19352 GCA_026074375.1 Tanacetum coccineum | reverse complement strand
AAATGTTGAAGTTAAATATATATAGAAAAAAAAATAACAAAACGTACCCTCGGCTTTTAACTATTTACGTTTTTTTTAAATATAACACATATCTATCGAGTCATTAAAAAAAATCAAATTATTAAACATGACACCGAAAAAATAAACCCACGCAAAATAAAAAAATAAAAAATAATGGCCCGCAACAACATGCGAAAACTTTACTTATCAAATATATAACATATATCTATCTATTCATTCAGATAAAAAATACCCTCGTAAAAAATACCAGATAAAAACGAGTCCAATATTGCAATGCTTCTGATATACGCACGATTTTATAAAAAATGTTGAAGTTTAATATAAATAGAAAAAAAATAATTACAAAACGTACCATCGGCTTCTAACTATTTACGTTTTTTTATATATAACACATATCTATCGAGTCATTCCGACCAAAAAATACCCACGGAAAGATCTTTGAATTGCGAACAAAACGAGCCCAATATTGCAAAAAAATCAAGTTATTAAACATGAGACCAAAAAATGAACCCGCGTAAAATTAAAACACGCGAAAACTTTACTTATCAAATATATAACATATATCTACCTATTCACTCAGATAAAAAATACCCACGTAAAGATCTTCGCATTGCGAACAAAACGAGCCCAATATTGCAATGATTCTGATATACGCACGATTTTATAAAAAATGTTGAAGTTTAATATAAATAGAAAAAAATAATTACAAAACGTACCATCGGCTTATAACTATTTACGTTTTTTTATATATAACACATATCTATCGAGTCATTCCGACCAAAAAATACCCACGGAAAGATCTTTGAATTGCGAACAAAACGAGCACAATATTGCAAAAAAAATCAAGTTATTAAACATGAGACCGAAAAAATAAACCCGCGCAAAATTAAAAAATAAAAAATAAAATAAAAATTAATGGCCCGTAACAATACGCGAAAAATTAACGCCCCGCAGCAACGCGCGGGTAATTTTGCTTGTTAGTATAAAGATTAACTCGGTTATTTTAGTCCAATTATTAGCCCATATCAGTTCAGCCCATATCATATCCATCATAACTGACGTATTTAGTATTTTAAATCTATACGATCAGCAGGAACTCCGGATCCGACCCACGACCCGGTTTGAACCGGCCCAAGTGGTACCATACGTTAGCCCGCCCTCGACCCGCTCATTTGTTTAACCCGCCACTCAATATCATCACACACGTGTCTTCCCACCCTCTTCTTCCACCGCCTATTTCTTCTTCCCTAGAGCTCACTTTCATTCAATCTCCCTCATAAAAACACACACATAAACCATATTACTTTCTTCTCTCTCTTGCCTAAAGAAACATCCCTAAAAGAAGTGGTGCTTACAGATACAGAATCCACAAATGTGGGTATGTTGTTTTTGGGTTTATAAATTTATACACTAATTTTCTTTGGAGGGTTACAATTTTCGTTTTTGATTAGTGGTTGTTTCAGAATAGACAACTGGCGTGGACAAAAAAGAGTAGGGTGGCGTTGAAGATTGGGTTCCGGTAACCAATAGGGAATAAAGTCTTTTATAACAAAACCCATGCTAGATTTTTCCTATTTTTCTATACAGCTTAAAGATTGTTATATATTTTGCATTTTCAGTTTTGAACTGATTAATGAAGCTCATAGAGTGTTCCATCAAATGCAAAGGTGTTGTAGGTGAATTATGAAGTGGAGTTGTAGTTGTTGGTAAGAAAAGTATACATGGAATTAGTGTCTACAGAGTGTTTGATGAAAGTTTTGTGAGAATGGGGTCTTTAGGTAAGTTTTTTATTTCTTTTTAATCAACCTCTGTAGTTTTTTTTTATTTCAATTTATGCATGTGGTTGGTTGAGGGATTAGACTTACATTTGGTTCAGTATTGAAAATATGAGGCTATTGATCCCCCGGTGTGTTGTTTTATATTTATAGGCCTCTTTATAGTAGTTTGTGTATTAATGATATGAGGGTGTTTAGGATTGTATGATATATCTGTTATAAACTGATCCGGATAAGAACCTTAGAGAATAGGCACATGAAGAAATAGTGTTTGGATTTGCTTATTGTGTATAAAAATGCAGAAAAATGCAGTTTTGTTATCTTTTTTTTATTTATCAAATACATTGAAAAAAGTAGGGTAAAAGCCATAAATACTCCATGTACTCGCGTGTTTAACTCATTATACTCTACGAATTCGTAAACAACTTATTATACACTATGAAACCCGCAATAACCAGTTACCTTGCCATGTCACTATTTCATAATGGAGTATAATGAGTTATAAATGTGAGTACATAAGGTATTTATGGCTTTTACCCTAAAAAATAAATAAACCCTCTTTTTTTTTTGTATTTTTGACAAAAAAAATAATAAACCACACCTTCACCCAACTCACTAAAAATTCTTTTTTTTATAAAAAATTTTAAACTTTTTATAAAAAAAAAAAAAATTATACTTCGAAATAAAAAAAATTTAAATTTTTTTTTATACTTCGAAATTTTTTTATAAAATTTTATTAACTTCGAAAAATTTTATACTTCTAAATAAAAAAATGTATACTTCTTTTTTTTATACTTCGAAATAAAAAAAAATTTCGAAGTATAATTTTTTTTTCGAAATAAAAATAAATTTTCGAAGTATAATTTTTTTATTTCGAAGTATAAAATTTTATTTTATAAAAATTTTTAAAATTTTTTTCGTAGTATTTATATTTCGAAAAAAATATACTTCGAAGTATAAAACTTATATAAATTTTTTCGAAGTAGAAATATTTTTTTCGAATATTTTTTTTAAAATATTCTTTTCGAATATTTTTTTTTAAATTGGTAGAGCATAATGAGTTAAACAGGTGCCGGTACATGGAGTATTTATGGCTTTTACCCAAAAAAGTCAAAGGATAAACGTGTTGACTACAAATTTAGCCGGTTAAACATAGAAAAAAGAATGTATCATTTATAGTTTTAATGAACAAAAGCAGTAAAAATTCTTTAATCATGACAAAAGACCTTTAATATCCGTTACAAACACACAATCTTGAATATACATTAAAGCAATTAGTGAATAAACAAACAACTATACTACTAATCAAATTCCATTGCACCACATCATTAACATTTTACGAATAATTTCTAAGAAAACAGGAAATAAGAACTTACAAAAGGAAGCATTTTACACCGAGGATTGGTGGCACAGTCATTATGTGGCCACGCACTGCTACCATGACCATGCAAATACCCACCGCCGGTCACCAACAACTGATCAACACGACTAAAAGTAATCCAGTTATCAGCAAACATATTCGCAGGGTTATCTGAAGCTTCTAAGGTTCCTTTGATAATAAAATGAACCGGACCCTTACACGGTCCTTTAAACTCGACTGCACCAAGAACATATGACCCTCTCGGGATCAAGACCGTTCCACCCGTGTTAGATGCACATGCATCATTCCATGCTCGAGTAAACGCCTATATAAGATAAAACACCAACTTAGAAAAAAAAGTTGCAACATAATAACAGGTGTAATATTTGTCGTTATCAAGATTAGATACATGACATGAATGTACCACGAAGTTGTCAGTGAAAAGACTGGTACGCGCACCGTACGAAAAGACCAAGGAGTTGTCAGTGAAACGACGGGTATGCGCACCGTACGAAAAGACATTGAAGGTAGGCCGAAATGCGGCGGCCGAAGAGAGGAAGAAGAACAATGGAAGCAAATGAATGAAGGAAAGCATTTTTGTAAGTGTTAATGTTTTGTGTTTTCCTTCTAGTTAATTTGCAATGAATTATTTTCCTGACTTATATAGTAAATGGTTGTAGTGATCCCTAAGTTGGCTTATTAATGGAGATTATATGATTTCGTGCTTGAATTACTCCATATGTAATGAAGATTGTACGCTAAAATAGACTCCTAATTTTTCTAGACAGTGACGGTTATTTTGTGTGAAATTAGCCAGTGCATTCTAAAATTAATCGTTAAAATCGTTATCAAAGTATATTTTCAATTATAAAAAGATATTTGTCTTATTCATGGATATAATTATGTCATCTCATTAATGTCTAGGATCGTCGTTTTTCGAAAATACGAGATGAAGTTAGTTTTATTTATTTCATTTCGCATGATGCGGATACGTATATTTACTATAAATATGATATTATTTCACTTAAGTTTGTCGGGTGTTAAACCTTCTAATATTTTATTCAATTGTTTTCCCTCTTTAATAATAACTTACTAACTCAATGTTACGTTTTTTTTTCAGGTTTTGGTCCGATGAAACAATTAACAATACATACCAAAAGATGTTTATTTTTTTTTTAATAAAATAGTCTTTTAGAATGATACTAGTTATAATTTTCATGCACGGCTTTGACATGATGTTTTTTAAAAGTATATATATAATTATTGTTTTTACTCTTTTAAAAGTTATGTTATAGAGGATTATTGAAATCATATGAAGAAAATAGATTCATTAAATCTTTTATATATTATATAAACTTGAAGATGATTAGTAATTTTTTTCTTTTGATTTACTTGTTTTCTAACTCGATATTGTAAGCCGACTAATCTCAGCGAAATTACCCTTTTAGGTAGCCCGAAGTCGGCTCAAGTGAACCTCCAAGGACACAAAGTGATTAATTTTCACCTCGTTATATTCGAACCATTGACATCCACTTTGGAAGGCTGATATTCTTACTATTGTGCATGCAGTTACCAAAAGGTCTTCGGGTAGATTTATAGATAATGTTAAATCTTTGTTTGTAAGTAAGAAATTGTTTACATTTGTTTTATTTTAAAATGTAAAGTCTATGGTATAAAGTTTAAGGGGCTATTTGTTAATTTTCTAAAGTTATAAAAAAACTTGTAAATGTATAAATTTACACTTAACTTTATATAATTTATTTAGAATTAAACCACTAAAGTTTTATTAATTACCTCGTTTTTTTCATGTCTTTATTTTTACAAATTTGACACATATATTTTTATGTGTTTTTTTCCATCGGATTTCTCCATAAAAAAATTTCAATTTTAACCAAATTGATTCAATTTTGACTTTTTAGTTTTACCCAAAGTATATAATCATGTTTGTAAGTAAATTAATTGTTTACATTTGTTTTATTTTAAAATATAAAGTCTATGATATAAAGTCTAAGGGTTATTTGTTAATTTTCTAAGGGAGAATTACATATATATCCCTATTTTGCAAAGATATTACATATATATCCAAACAAACTTAAAAATTACATATATGTCCATCTTTTGCTTCAAAATTACATATATATCTCCTTTTTAAAAAAAAATTCGTGAAAAATTTTGAAAAAATTTCACAAGATCGTGTATGTTAGTGCATAAAAAAGTTGTGAAGGAATTTTTTCTAAAAGTGGATAGTTTTGCCAAAACAAATTGTTAAAAAAATGTTTGTGCATTAAATCATTTTTTGTGCATTAAAAATTCGTTTTCGTACCAAACTTCTATTTATTTTTTTCATCGAAATATTATTGCGCATCATAGTATATAACAAGTATAGCTTTGACATGATGTTTTTTAAAAGTATATATATAATTATTGTTTTTACTCTTTTAAAAGTTATGTTATAGAGGATTATTGAAATCATATGAAGAAAATAGATTCATTAAATCTTTTATATATTATATAAACTTGAAGATGATTAGTAATTTTTTTCTTTTGATTTACCTATTTTCTAACTCGATATTGTAAGCCGACTAATCTCAGCGAAATTACCCTTTTAGGTAGCCCGGAGTCGGCTCAAGTGAACCTCCAAGGACACAAAGTGATTAATTTACACCTCGTTATATTCGAACCATTGACATCCACTTTGAAAAGCTGACATTCTTACTATTGTGCATGCAGTTACCAAAAGGTCTTCGGGTAGATTTATAGATAATGTTAAATCTTTGATTGTAAGTAAGAAATTGTTTACATTTGTTTTATTTTAAAATGTAAAGTCTATGGTATAAAGTTTAAGGGGCTATTTGTTAATTTTCTAAAGTTATAATAAAACTTGTAAATTTATAAATTTACACTTAACTTCATATAATTTATTTAGAATTAAACCACTAAACTTTTATTAATTACCTCCTTTTTTTCAAGTCTTTATTTTTACAAATTTGACACATATATTTTTATGTGTTGTTTTTCTCCATCGGATTTCTCCACCAAAAAATTTCAATTTTGATCAAATTGATTCAATTTTGACCTTTTATTGACCAACCAGATCAAACGATTTTGCCTACCTGGCAAAATCATATGTGTTTTTTTCTCAATCGAATTTCTCTATCAAAATTTTTCAATTTTGACCAATTTGATTCAATTTTTTTATTGACCAATTAGATCATACGATTTTGCTTACGTGACAATATCAAGCAGCCTGATTGGTCCAATTCTTTTCTCATAAAATTTAATCTGATGGGAAACTCTAAAATGATGTAATTCTTTTATTATATAAAAGATTATGTGCACATCGACATTTAACATAAGATGTGCGTGAATGTAGGAACCACAATACATCATCCAATACATGTCATGATCACAATCTTAATTTGCACATATAAGAGTTTGTGTTCAGCACACACGTTTTTTTACTGACCGATATTTGGCACTTTTGTTTTGTATTTGTACTCGGGTTTCTTTCATAGATTACAGTTTTTAAAAAATTTTCATGTTCCAAAATCAAGATTATAAAGGCTACCTTTTTTTCTTCGTATCATGTATTGGAAATTTGAAACTGGGAAAATCTTCCTAAAAAGTATATCGTTATGGTCTCAACGACGTTCAGGATATGAAAACGATATGTTTGAAACATAATTGATATCAATAAGATACAGTCGATGCATTACGATAGGTACTGCGTCATCTTGCAATAGTATAACTAATGCTATTTACTTTGAACGTCACGTCTTTTGAGGAACCAAGTATATCGATACCATTTGTGATAGCAAATTTCTCTATAAATACAACTACTGCATATTGGGTTTTATTCTCTTCCATACAAACATTCTCTCAATACAATAGCTAAATAGTACTATGTAACACTTATGCCGATCTCAATACAAATTTTTATAAGCATTCCTTTAGATCTTTGTAAAAAAACTATGTTTGGATTTGTTATGGTTTCAAACTAGGCCTTCATCACTTTATGTCAGGTTAGACTTGTATCCAACTCGACATCTCGAGGTCTTCATCACTTTACGCCATGAGACCTCAGTTTGTTTACCCTAATAACGTTTCACTAGGTGGAGTGGACATAGCCATTATTAAATTTAACCTTATATATCGTCTCATATTTCGTGAAGAAAATTAGGATACATGATAGAGATCCTTACGCGCATCCATGTTACTTGATTTGATTAGGATGCATTAGGGTTTTGTTCCTTATCTACATTCCTGGAAACAAAATGGCCTATGATAAAGAAGGTTTAATAAGGAATCTACACTCAAACTTTTGCTTAACGTAAAAGTATTTACGCTCCAACTTACATATAGCCAAATCACACTAGATAGATCACATAAGAGGTAGAGAGAGGTTCTAAAGAGAGAAAAAGGAGAGAACTAAGTGAAAAATATGAAATGGGAGAATGGTATTATGTTTCAGACACCTCTTACATTGTGTATAAGGGCTTATATATATAGTGCTTAGGACAAAGTCCTAGCTACTATGTTTATTGGGCTCGTGGACTGGCCTTAAAGGCTTAATGGGTCGGGCTTGATTGTTTAGCCCATTACAACTTATTACAAATACTTAAATGATTACAAATGATAAACATAATCTAGACACGGGGTCCAGAGTATATTAGGAATGATTACAACTTGATTCCTAACAATCTCTCGCTAAAGGTTGATTATTCCGATAGGAAAAGTGCATGATATCACGGATCCCAAGTCTTCCACCAAAAAAGTTTTCTAGCCTCCTCGTTTGCTCTCTGAACTCCAGCTTTACTTCACAAGCCTTCTTCATCTCATCATAGTTGATCACATCAGCAGTTGTCCATTTTCTGTTTTCAATTTAGCCCCTTTTGTATCCAAGTTTATGGCCATTCAACATCTCTTTCAACAGCCACTAGGACTTTGGTCTAGTGGTAAGTGAGTTCCCCACTAACCGAAAGGTTTTGGGTTCAAGCCTTGTTAGATGCATGTGTGAAATATGTATTTGTGAGATAGGAAAAATTGTCGTTCAAAAAAACATCTCTTTCAACACATCTTTAACCTTTCTTAATGTACCATTACAAAACTTCTTGCATTTATTAATTTCCATAAACCTTTTATACCCAACATCATTCATATACACAATCCCCTCTACTGGTTCCTTTACTAACGTATACTGTCCAATCTCTTTAATTCCCGGACAGGTCAGCTTAGGTTTCTTGATGTTCAACCGTTTCTGATAGCTTTCCAATCCTAGATGTAAATCTTCAACTCTGAACTTGATTACTGCTCTCCTTATGAAGATCATCAACGAGTCCATAATACTTACTTTGAGGTGCTCGAATGTACTATGAATCTTCTTAAGGTAGAGATCTTCAATGTCATTGAGGTGTAGTTTTTTGTAATCAGCTTCTGAAAACACATAAGTGTTACCATCTTCTCTGATCATCTTGATATTTTCAAGGGAATTATAGCCAGCATGTCTAAATTCCTCAACCTTTACCACCTCCTTGATGTTTTGCTCTGAACGCACATCAGCTTTGCTAGGATAGTACATCTTATACCTATAGAATCCCCTTCTTAGTTCCGGCCAGTGGTGAATTCCATACTGAGCATCCAAGTTGTGTTTGACTTAGTGAATCATGTGCATTACTTCCTCCATTTACTGGGTCTTCTTAGGGAGTTGCATGGTATTTGGTGATGGATAAAGCATACTTTGCATCTTTAGTGTTTCCATGTTGAAGGTAATCCAAGTCGTGATTGAAGAAGTCTCTTGTGGGTAAGTTAGGATTGTTGATAGGACCGAATGCTGGTAATGGTTTAATGTATTCTTCATGAATGTATACTTCTTGTGGTAGGTGTAATTTAGGGTTTATTAGTCGAGCGAGTATGTCATTGCAAGCTTGGGGATTGTGAGTGTGATACTCGAACTCTATAATGCTTATGTAGGTGTTCTTGAGAAGGTTGAAGGTATCATTATCGATTCTGTCTAAATCTGCCCATGTCAGCTTTCGAGAGCGCGATACTTCTTTCATTTGCCTTAAGAAGTTGATCATGTGACCTGTGACAAGTGGTAATTTTTAGATCTTTATTTTTACGATTTTACGTATTATTTTTATTTTTTGAGTTTGTATGATTTAATTTACGTGAAACCGGGAAGTTATCCCGTGTATAACTAAAAAAACATCACTGGACGCGTTTCGGCTTTTGAATAAACGTGTTCTCTTTACGACTAACACGTTACGATTTAACGGACATATTTTATTTTTATTTAGACGTCGCGCGTTTTTAATTTTTGCGAGTTACGTAAATATTACTAGGACTTTTACTTGTGCATGTGCATGCATACCTGCTAAATAAATATATAGAAACTAAACTTTGATAACAAATTCAAATTTTGAAAATGATTTTGGTCCCCCTCCTCTTGCTCTTGTTCGTCTGCCACTAAGCAACCACAACACCACCACCATTTTTCTTGCTATGTTGTATCATACTAGTACCAGTCCTCCCTCATAATTCTCTATTTGGTTTTGTCTTGCCCTTGGATTGAACCTCACACATGTGAAATCCTATGAGGTTAGTGTATGCATAAAATGTGACCACATTCATCCTATTTCATTAATCCATCTCATTTTACACCTACACAAAACACACACTAGAAAATTCTCTCCTATCTCCCTTTCTTTCTTGGCCAGCCAAATCCCCAAACACCCACACTCTTGGTGTTTGTTTTTCGTGATCTCAAATCTAGCTATTGAGTTACTAGTGATTCTTTGGTGGTTAATCCGGGTTTATATCTTGTCATTTTGAGTTAACGATTCTTTACTTTTCATCACTTTTCTACACTTTTGTAAGCTATTTTCATCCTCCTTTTTTTCCTACATATTTCATGTATATCATCTTATGATCTTTCAAAAACATCATCACCCATGTTTGTTTAAATGGTCTTTTACAAAGAAACTAACAAAATAAAAAAGGTTGTACAACTTATTTGTGTTTTTGAGCTTTTCTAAATATTATTGTACGTTTACGTTAAAAATGTAATTATAAGTGTTAAATGTGGTTCTTGATGGTATTGTAACAATAGGTGGAAGGGATTAGGTAGTCTTGGATTTGTTTGAGTTTTGGTAACAATCGGTGGAAGGTAGTTAGGCTAGTAATGAAGTTGTGATGTTTGTGGCTAAAAATATAGTGTAGTTTTGTATAATATACTTGTTGTCTGAATTTTTTATGAAATAAAACGAGTTGTTAACAACCCTTTAAAAGGTCGAGATTTTAAAAATATAAATGTACTCTTAAATACGAACGCGTGGATATAAAGATCGCTAAAAACAGACTTAAAACGAGTGAGTTATGACCAAACGAAGTTCGGACGAAAATTAGTAATTTTTCAGCTCAAAACTGTTTTCAACACAATCTATCCAGTTTATGTTTTCGTGTTTTTGACCCATTTCGAGTCCGAGTCGGGTAAAACTTATAAGAGACAACTTGTAGAACGTGATTTTTTCTTGAAACGTAGCATTTGACCATCACGTGAATCTTTATAACGAATGGGTTACGCCCTTGTGAAAACTGACTAAAATCTTGAAATTTTATAAATATTCTGCATAAACTTGACTAATAAAAGTGAGTTGTTTGAAACTAAAAATGAGGTTTTTGGGCGTTTTCGAGTCCGAACGAGTTATAAAATCCTTAACAAATATTATAGTATCACTTATATATTTTCCATATGCGTCGAAAACTTTCTAAAATATTATTATTTAAGCGAGATAGGATTTATTAAAGTTGGTGACTTAAAAATATAGTAACGAATATAACGACGAATAAAATTGGTAACTAGACTTTGGTAGAATACTTGGCGTGTTTTGGGCGAAATATAAATTTAACAGAAATAATTATAAAATGGACATTGTGCGAGATTTCTTAAGATTGGCAAAATAGTAGCTTTCGTTGTAGCATCAAAACTTATTAAAACTATATAACTTTTACGTGTTCACATTTGGACTTAACTAAAACGCAAACGTGTTCGGGTAATGAGAACTTTATAAAAATCGCATGTGCATCATTCATTTTGTTTGCTTGCATCTAAGACGCAATGTATTTCAACTAGGTCGCGTTAAGACATTTGTACTCATTCTTCGGATTGTTGATTATTCTTGATTCACCTCTTGCTAAAGGTGAATTTCATAGCCCCACTTTTTACTTGTTTTACGAATACTTTTATTAAATCTTGGGGTGAGATACATGCTATGTTTTTACTTTGGACGCTATTACTTTTAAATGTTACTATTTAGTCTAAGTACCGATAGTCTACTTTGCCCATTGTTATGAACTGTTGATTATGTGTTGTAAGCGCGAGTGTTGTAGATAGATCTATCGAGATAGTATCCCCGTCCGAGTAAGTAGCCCTTACTTGTATCGGTGGTCCTGATCATACGAACGTATACCATGTCAGAATTATGGGTGATCTAGATACCTACGTAGATACTTTACTTGGCATATATTTGGTGCATTATGTTGTTAGCTTCGGTGTCTTAATTTAGTACTACCGCAAATACCTTTCGTGCTATTGTATGTGTTACATTAGTCACTCTATACTAACATTTGCGGTCCTTACTTAACGTTTTACTTAAACATATGAAATCACCAACATTATTGTTGACCTTTTAAGCACGTTTATCTTTGGTACCTAACTTGTAAGGATTTATTGAAGTGCACTGAAGTCAGCATGCATCATGGCTTTAATTAAACTAATCGTTGATGTTATAAGCATCATTGAATACTGTTTAACTCTGACCATTTACAATTATGTAAACTTATTTCTTTTAATATTTCAACGATGTATTGTTTTTGAAACGTCCATTTAGTGGTTGTTCTCTTGTACTTTGTGTTTGAGATATATATGAAGTAGCACCCCATGTTTCCTATTTCGATGCGCCATATTTTGGGGGTGTGACAGAGTGGTATCAAGAGCTAAGGTTATAGAGAACTAGGTTGCATATTAGGCCTAGACTATAACCGCATCATAAGCATTGCATCATAACATCATAAACATCTTCCATGCTTAGACACTATATGATTCCTCTATTGTCTATATGTGTGTTTGTTGTTGCCTATACGTGAGTTCATTTTTGCATTTAGTTTATTTTGCCATTGAGTTCATTTTGCCTTGAGTTCATTTTTGCTTTGAGTTTATTTTGCCTTGATTTATTTTGCCTTAAGTTGTATTGCTTTGAGTTGCATTGCCTTGCGTTTATTTTGCCTTGTGCATACCTTACACTTGCATTATATAAAGTTTATGAGCCCTTCAGTCTTTCAGTAGATTTAAACATAAAATCCCATAAGTTACTCAAGCTGAAGTAGTTCAGTTTGAGATGCTGAAGTTCCTTCAGCATCAACTCTTCAGGTCCTTAGAAGATTGGGAAGTATCTTTACTTCAGTGTATGCAGCGGTACAAAAACTTAAGAAGGCCTTTGGTTGGAGCTTCAGTTCAGCTTGGTTAACAATTCCAAGCTGAACGTAGTCTATCTCCTTAACAGAAGCTGAAATACAAGTTTCACTTCTAGAAGGTTTACAAGGCGAGAAAAAGATTGCTTTATGCCAAAAGGAATAAAGCAATCTCCCTTGGAAAAGGTGCTTCTAAAGTCAACAAAAAAGTATATTCACTTTTCCTTAAAGGACTGTACCTGGTACTCTAAAGCATGTCAACATTTAATGTTATCTCAACCACCCATTAGATGTGTGACACGCGTACTAGGTTAACTTGTAAACCCTAATCTCTTTGCCTATAAAAGGAAATAGATTCTGAGAGTAAATGTTATCTCTTCCAATTAATGTGAAAACACATTGAAGAGTTCATTTATATCTCAAACAAACTGATTCGTACCACTGAAAGCTGAAGCTTCAATTTTGGTCATAACAAGTTTGTTTTCTTAAACTCTTAACATAAGTTAATGTTTAAGTTCGAAGAAGGTAACACCCCAATTTTCATTCAACCACCTTGCTATTCCACAAGCAAGGTGTGCCATAGATTCTTTATTTGATTCTAATAAAAGTCTATACGTTGAAAAGTACTTCTGTGTGTTTTAAACTTGTTCTTTATATTGTTTATATATATTTGTTTAAAACTCACTTTGTTGCTATGGAATCTGATTAGTTTAAAGTTGATAAACCTTATATCAGATTCCAAGGGACCAACAAGTGGTATCAGAGCATTCTGGTTTATAAAATCCCTTTAAAAGGATATATAAAGGCTCAAGATTTTTAAAATCAAGATCCATCTTAAATGGCAGCAGTAGAAGTACCACAGACTCTTGAATACAGGGGTGGCCAACTTAATGCTGCTCCTGTACTAGAGGTGGAAAATTTCACCAACTCGAAAAAGAGGTTTATGTGCCACATTATTGGTATTGAACCTCAATTTGAAAATATCATCAAAAACGGTCCTTTTGTCCCTATGACAGCTGGTCAAAGGAAGCCAGAAAATCAATGGTCTGGAGATGAGAGAAAGGCTGCTAACTTAGATCAGTGACTCAAAAGTCTCATCATGTCTGTCCTTCCAGATGACCAAATGAATTCTGTCATAAACTGCTTAACAGCTAAATAAACATGGGATGACCTGATACTATATCATGAGGGCCCATTTGATGTGAAAGAAAGTAGGGTCATGGACCTGAGATTGTGCTATAACACCTTTAAATTTAAAGAAGGTGAATCTCTAACACAAACTTTCACTAGATATAAAGCTTTGATGAATAAGTTAGTAAATGATGGCATCAAACTTTCAAAGCTTGAGATAAATACTGGTTTTAGAAATGGGTTACCAAAGAAGTGGCTAAGTTTTTGCCAAAATCTTAAAAACACAAACAATGTGAAAGATTCTAAGCTTGCTTCTTTATTTGGTTAATATGAAGAAAACCTTATAGACAGTATTTACGAGACTGAAAATAACAAATCTCTTGTGTCTGCAACACCTCTGTCAACTACTTTCTTTTCTTCCTCTATTGTACATAACTTTTAAGATAGTCTCGATGATGATGAGGATACAAGAAGCAGTCATGAGTTTCTGAATGATCCAGAGGAAGAATACCATGCAAGAGCTTTTTTAGCAAAATCTAAAAGATTCTTCAAGAAAGGTATTCAAAGGTTTAGCAGTGCAAAAGCAACCGACCAAACTGAATGTCACAATGTGGCAAGAAGGGTCACTTTGCAAGAGACTGCTGGTCAAAAACTTCAGTCTCTACATATCAGTCACCCTTTCAACCAAAACCTCTCAGTTCTTCACAACACAAACTTGAACTAAGACCTACCAAAGACTTTGAAGCCAAATACAACAAAGTCAAGGCTAAACTGGCTCTCCTGAGTTCAAGCTCTTCAGCCGCTAAAGCCTTTATGGTAAAGAACAAAGGTCTTATCGCTGAAGCCTATGAATAGGATGAAGAAGAAGTGTCATCAGATGACAATGAGATGGTGGAAGTAAAAGTACTCATGGCACTAGCTGAAGAAAATGATGCTGTCAGCAAAGAAGGTGCCAGAAATGGTGAATGGGTAAATATCTCTATGAGAAAGGTACACACTCTTCTTGAAATGGAAGATAATGATGATAGAAAAGTATGTCTAGATTATTTGTGTATTGATCTTAACTATGTTGAAGAACAAAGAAGTAACCTTTTGTCAAAACATAGAAATCTTGTTCATGAACTGAATGCATGCAAAGAACAACTTTTAGTATTAAAACAAGCAAAACTTGATTTTCTTACCATGCAACATGTAAACACTGAAATTCTCAAAGAGAATAAAAACTTAAGAACTGAACTAAAAGAGCTAAAAGCAATAACTAAAACATGGCTTAACAGTTCTAACAAAGTAAATCAGTGTATCAGTGAACAAATCCCCTCTCAAAAGAAGAGAATTCTAGGAGTTGATCAACTCACTGAAGATCCCTCCAGTTCAGGGCTAAAAGACCTAGTCTTTGTAAAATCTTTAGCTAATACACATAAGTGACCATACCTAGTGTTAAAAGACCCTGGTTGTCCGAAGTTGAAGGTTTTATTTTACCAAATCATGATACTGGTAGGATACTCCCATCCGAGTCATAAAGAAACACAACTGATCCTTTAGTTGTTGTCACTAACTCTTCAGCTACTGATTATGATTCAGCAGATAAATCATCAGTCTGTGGCACCCCTCTTCCTCTACTGAAGAAGTTGGATGGTGCTGAACCTATTTCTGGACCAAAGACTATCAAATTAATTTTGAGGTCAAAATCCACACTTAAAACTGAAGCTTTAAAAGGTGTCATAATAAATGAACCTTCCTCAGCTCCTGCTAAGGGTAACAAAAGCTCTTCAGCTTCAAAAGTTCACTCAGCTTATGCTGGTAAACTAAAGAGTGTAAAAATCAAAGATGATCCTTCCTTGGCTATTGTAATGAAAGAACTTAACAGCCTAAGATTACAAGTTAGCAAAAATCAGTCATCTCACTCCATAAATGATCAATCACAACACACACCTCAAAACAAATACAAAACACAATTCAAAAAGAGTTGTGAGCTGTGTGGCCTAAACAATCATCTAACTGAAAATTGTTATAAGGTTCTGTTTTGCAAAAGGTGTGAGAGAACTGATCACAGAACTTGTGATCATGCTGAATACATTTCTACCATGAACATGTCTCAGCATCTTAAAAGTCTGGGTAGAATATCTTCAAGACCTAACATCCCAAGACCATCAAAACGCTTCTTTCCACCTTGCATTTACTGTGGTGGTGTATATCATTTATCCAATGAATGTTTATACTATCCCATATGTAAGATATGTGGAAGTTATGATCATGACACAAATGGTCATAACAAGATCATCTCTCTAGAAAGAGAGATCAATCCAAGAAATCCTCAACATGCTTTTAAGAAATGCGAAGCTTGTGGTAGTCCAAATCATACTATAACTGATCGCTATGACATTGAATGGTTCAAAAGAGGTGAAGCACTTCAAGCCAAAAAGGCTGAAGCTCTAAAATCAACTAGAGCTAAATCATCAAATGCTAACAGATCCAAGACTTCTACTAAAAGGTGGGTTTCTAAGCAAAACTAACCAGTTGAACGTATTTTTGTAGTGTGACATCGAGAAGCCCATCTGGTACCTAGACAGTGGATGCTCAAGGCATATGACTGGTGTCAAAAGTTACCTGCACACAAATGTAGAACAACTTGGACCTAAAGTGGTGTTTGGAGATGACTCTACATGCACAACTGGAGGTTACGGCTCTATCAAATGTAATGGTATAGTTTTCACAAAGGTAGCATTTGTAAATGGCCTTAAATACAATTTAATTAGCATCAGTCAACTCTGTGATGCTAAATATATTGTTCAGTTTGATGAGAAAAGAGGAACAATCTTCAACTCTAACAAGGAAATTGTTATGATTGCTCCTCAAGTAAGAGATGTATATATTCTTGACATGATGTCTTCTGCTCAAGAATCTTGTTTCTTTGCCAAAGCTTCTGAAAATCTCAACTGACTTTGGCATAAAAGACTTACTTATCTAAACTTCAAAACAATCAACAAACTGGCAAAACAAAATCTTGTTATTGGTCTTCCCTCACTTGTCTACTTAAAAGATAAACCATGTTCATCATGTGAAAAGGGAAAGCATCACAGGGCTAACTTCAAAACAAAACATACATCTTCTATCAAGAAATGTCTTCACCTTCTTCACATGGATTTATTTGGACATGTAACTCCTAGGTCCATTAACCATGAAAAGTATACCCTTGTCATTGTTGATGAGTACTCATGGTACACCTAGGTATACTTCTTGAAGAAAAAAAGCCAAGCACCCAAAACCATTATGTCCTTCATAAAAAGAGTTGAAAATCAAAATGACATCAAAGTCAAACAACTCAGATATAACACCCCCATTTTTACACATATAGCAGCGGAAGCTAATCTGGGGTATTATTTCATAGTACAACAGTCATAATCATAGAAAATGAATTGTAAAGAGACGTTTTTGGAAAATTTAGTTATCATTCATTTATTCATCAGAGTTTTTACAAAAAGTGAGGTCCCAACATCTAAAAACATAAAGTTTGAATGATAACAGTTTAGCCATCTTCAAGTCCGTGCCACTCCGTGCCATAAGTTGCTTAATTACCTGAGATAAACATGCTAAAAAGTCAACACAAAGGTTGAGTGAAATTCATAGGTTTAAGTAAAGTAGTTTGAATACAAGTTCAATAGTGGGTTACGTTGTTATACACCCATAGTTTGTAATAATTGCATGCATGTACAATTATCATGGAAAACAATATTATTTCCCTAAGCTCATGACACCGAAGCCTTAGGTTAATCAATAACCATAAATAATTGCCCCAACGGGTATCTTTGCCAAAACACCCATAAAGTTATTCAAATGTGTGCTATTGGTTACCGACAGTAT
This sequence comes from Tanacetum coccineum, assembly GCA_026074375.1. Classification (NCBI taxonomy): domain Eukaryota; kingdom Viridiplantae; phylum Streptophyta; class Magnoliopsida; order Asterales; family Asteraceae; genus Tanacetum; species Tanacetum coccineum. Next base: position 1,736 of record BQNB010127982.1, on the reverse strand, counting down.
AGGTACACCAACGGGGAGTCCAGTCCTAAATAGATCTATTCACAGCATTCGCGCTTACCCCGACGAGTAATTAACGGTTCATGATAGTGGGGACTTAATGGCAAAAGTAGGGACTTAGGCAATAATGTATCAGGATAGCATATAGAAAAATACTTGCATTCATGGTTTATAGCATGTATCCCCCTCGCGGGTTTAAATACCCTTAATAGTACAGGGAATATCTGAGTGATGGCAAAAGTATATGAAAAAGAAGTAACGGCTTTGTCACACATACTGGGTAATATTGTCAAGTTTAGTTTGATTGGATTATGTTTTATGTCATGAATGAAAAATATTACCTTGATTGGATTTATTATGGAAATATCGTATCACTGTTCGGGCCATCATAATTCAGAGGTCATGTAGTAAACGTTTGAGGAGCCAGGACACTTTAAATCGTAAATCCAGCAAACTCGTCAAAACGTATACCCAAATGAAAACCCCTTACATGAAGCTCCCTAGTAATGTGATACATTATAGTTTTAAGTTTCTTCAAAAGCTAGAATAATTTATATATATTTTTATAATTAATATAAAAATATAATATTTTATAAGTTTGCAAAATTGGCAATATATACCCTTGGTTTATAAACTTTTACAAGTTTAGTCCTTTATATATAAAGTATATATAATTTAAACCTTTAACTTTGAAACTTGGCAAAATAGGTCCTTATAGTTATAACTTTAAGAAAATGACATTTTCAGCCCCTTTAGTTATAAATTTCAGAAAGTTACGATATATACCCCTATGCATGAAAACTTTTGCAAAACAAGTCCAAAAAGCCATGCAAGGTTATTTTAAGATTCCAAATGATATTTGCAGGTTATAGCTTATTAGTATAAGCTAAAATAAGATGTTTTAACGTAACAAAAGTTTAGAAAAAGGATTCGTTAGCTAGAAAATCAAAACGGGTCATTTTTAGGGTTTTTACCAAAAACACATGGGTTTGAGGATTCAAAGCTTCAAACAAGAGTTCATATATGATCTTAAGAGTATTATGAACATTATTGTACAGAATATAAGCTTATGGAATAAGATCTTAGGCTTACTTGAGCTAAAATGGGTCGAAATGAGGTTTTCGGGTTCGTACGCCTAGTAACGACTTCAAGGCTTCGTTTTTCTTGCTTCTTGGCTTCTATTATGAGCTTAGGGACTTTTATTGATCTTCTATTGCTGCTATGGAAGGGTTAGAATTCCATTTGAGGGTATGAGATGAGATGTGTGGGATGAAATGAAAAGGGTGTATGTTTCGGCTATTTATAGGGGTAAAAGACCCTTGGTGAGCAAGTTATGGGTTTGCTTAGTGTCAAGACTAGTAGTGATGACAATGGAGAGCTAGTAGGGTGAGTCTTATAAGCTAGAAACTAGCCATGGAGTGTTGGAAGGGTGTTTGGAGTCCACGGCTAAGAACAAGGGTGACAAGGAGGTTTTTGTTTGCAAGTAGCTTACAAGGAGGTGATGGAGGTGCTTGTAAGCTACTTGGGTGGCTGCTTGGTGAGTCATAGAGGTGCTTGAGGTGTTAGGGTGCTAGCTTAGGAGTAAAAATGGGTCAAAATGGAAAGAAAATGGTCCCGAGTTAGTTTTTCTTTCGGGTTAGGGTTTAGGGTTTTAAAATGTAGTGTTAGCCTTAATTTTATATAAGTCGAACAAGAATGTTATCGGTCTTATTAGTCGTAACTAGTCTTGTTAAGTAATA
>BQNB010127981.1:0-19352 GCA_026074375.1 Tanacetum coccineum | reverse complement strand
TGTTACGGTTATACATTAGATGTTCAACGGATTTCTTTAGTGAACATCATTTCTTAAAAACTATAGGTAGATAACTTCCTCCAGAAGCCAAAATACCGCGCGCATTTTGATGATTATGTAGCCCATCGAAAGAGTATTTGCCGGTGTGGTTCGACCCACCAAGATACGGGTCTATGTCGGGTCTATGGGTACCATTGGGTCGAACCACATCGGCAAATACTCTTTCGATGGGCTACATAATCTTCAACATTGTAGGTTCAATGTATGAGTTAGGGTTCAACATTGTAGGTTCAACAAAGGGGAAAAACGCGCTGGGGAAAGGGGCTTTTGTCAGACGGGGATGCGTCATGTTTGACAACAAAGGGGAAAAACGCGATGGGGAAAGGGGCTTTTGACCTTATCACACCTCAACTCATTTCAACTCTCACTCTCACTTCACTAGCCACCATTATTATACATACAACCCGTTTCATCTCCTGGTCATTAGAGGTTCAACGTATAAGGTAGGGTTACACATTAGAGGTTCAATGTATGAGCTAGGGTTACACATTAGAGGTTCAACGTATAAGGTAGGGTTACACATTATAGGTTCAACGTATAAGCTAGGTTTAATGATGAAAATAATTAAATGCAATGTAAGCAAGGGACGTATGAGCATTATAGGTTCAACAAGTGGTCTGTACACTTTCCGGTAGCAACTGGACCAAGAAACCGTGTTGTACCTAATCGTAAACCTAAGGACAAACCACGTTTTAACGAGGGTGCAAAAAGGTTGTTTATTAAGAAACAACATCATCGTGAGATAATATTGAAGTTGGATCCTAGTGATCATGTTTCGACTTCGGTTATGATTCGTAACATAAGGTAGGGTTACACATTAGAGGTTCAATGTATGAGCTAGGGTTACACATTAAAGGTTCAATGTATGAGCAAGGGTTCACATTAGAGGTTCAATGTATGAGCTAGGGTTACACATTAGAGGTTCAACGTATAAGGTAGGGTTACACATTAGAGGTTCAATGTATGAGCTAGGGTTACACATTAGAGGTTCAACGTATAAGGTAGGGTTACACATTAGAGGTTCAATGTATGAGTTAGGGTTCAACATTATAGGTTCAATGTATGAGTTAGGGTTCAACATTATAGGTTCTTTGTATGAGCTAGGGTTCAACATGATGAAAATAATTAAATGCAATGTAAGCAAGGGACGTATGAGCATTATAGGTTCAACAAGTGGTCCGTACACTTTCCGGTAGAAACTGAACCAAGAAACCGTGTTGTACCTAATCGTAAACCTAAGGACAAACCACGTTTTAACGAGGGTGCAAAAAGGTTGTTTATTAAGAAACATCATCATCGTGAGATAATATTGAAGTTGGATCCTAGTGATCATGTTTCGACTTCGGTTATGATTCGTAACATAAGGTAGGGTTACATATTAGATGTTTAATGTATGAGCTAGGGTTACACATTAAAGGTTCAATGAATGAGCAAGGGTTCACATTAGAGGTTCAATGTATGAGCTAAGGTTACACATTAATGCAACTCATCATTACATCTTTTAACCTTATCACACCTCAACTCATTTCAACTCTCACTCACTTCACTAGCCATCATTATTATACATACAACCCGTTTCATCTCCTGGTCATTAGAGGTTCAACGTATAAGGTAGGGTTACACATTAGAGGTTCAATGTATGAGCTAGGGTTACACATTAATGCAACTCATCATTACATCTTTTAACCTTATCACACCTCAACTCATTTCAACTCTCACTCTCACTTCACTAGCCACCATTATTATACATACAACCCGTTTCATCTCCTGGTCATATCATCTCTCTCACACGCAAAGTTTCACCCCAAAACACACACACATAACTAGTTATGAACACTACTCAATGTGAACTAAAGGACCAACCACGTTTTAACGAGGGTGCAAAAAGGTTGTTTATTAAGAAACAACATCATCTTGAGATAATATTGAAGTTCGATCCTAGTGATCATGTTTCGACTTCGGTTATGATTCGTAACATAAGGTAGGGTTACACATTAGAGGTTCAATGTATGAGCTAGGGTTACATCATTTCTTAAAAACTATAGGTAGATAACTTCCTTCAGAAGCCAAAATACCGCGCGCATTTTGAAGATTATGTAGCCCATCGAAAGAGTATTTGCCGGTGTGGTTCGACCCACCAAGAGACGGGTCTATGTCATGTTTGACAACAAAGGGGATGCGTACCATTGGGTATGTTACGAATCATAACAGAAGTCGAAACATGATCACTAGGATCCAACTTCAATATTACCTCACGATGTTCAATGTATGAGCTAGGGTTACACATTAGAGGTTCAATGTATGAGCTAGGGTTACACATTAGAGGTTCAACGTATGAGCTAGGGTTACACATTAGAGGTTCAATGTATGAGTTAGGGTTACACATTAAAGGTTCAATGTATGAGCTAGGGTTACACATTAGAGGTTCAATTTATGAGTTGTTTGTCTCCTGAGTTTTGCTAGCGCTTTTAAGTGGGTGTTTGTGTAAACTTATTTTTAGGTTCATGTGATTTTAGCTTATATTTAATAGGTTTATTTTTGTTTGCTTATTTTGAAACTTATGGGTTTACATATGCTTATTTTATTATGTTTGTTGTGATATAATAAAATAAAATGTACTTTTATAAGCCTTATAAGTTTGAAAAATAAACATATTTACCTAAATTGAACTCAAAATAGATTCAATTGACCAATCTAGATCGAATATCATCATATTATCAAAATGAACCTTACACGGCGCATATTTACTATTATGCGCCAAAAAATGTGCATGCTTTGTCTTTTACTTACAATACATGGATTATTCTTATTTGTTCTCTCCTAGCTTCTCGCTAGTTTTTAATAAAATTCTGATGTTCTAAAAAAAACAATACATGGATTATAAATACAAATGAATAATAAATTTTGAATAAAAATATGCGCCATATTAAAAGTTTGGGGGGTGGGGGTTATGCGTCTACAAAATGCGTAGTGCTTCGGTTTTGTTTTGATTATGCATTTTGCTTTGTTCCATGAATCATAAATCACATTTACTTACATGAACATAAATGTATTTAGTGCAACTTGAAGTGTTTTTAGCAAGGTTATCAAGATCAGGATCTGTTATCCCCAATACCTAATCCATATCACAACAAATAAGCTATCGATAGCTACCAATGTGAACCCTAAATAAAGAGAAAATAATAAGGGAAAAGAGAAAGAAGTTTAGAGAGAGAAAGCTAGAGAGAAGGAAGAGTGACTAATACGACCGATAACATTCTTGTTCGACTTATATAAAAATAAGGCTAACAATCTCCCTCAATGTTGAGGTCGACTTATATCTCTCCAATGTTGACATTCTTGTTGGAGGTTATCTTGAGTTGGCTTTATCTTCCCCAATGTTGAAGATTTGATTTGACTCTTAAGCTTTTCCTTCTTTGGTCTTGTCTTCGTCTTTTCTTGTTTGTAACGGGCTTGTTTCGTTCATGCTTAAGAGACTGAATAACATTTTCTTCGGATTTATGTCATTTATTGTGATCTTGATCTTGAGTCCTTCATCTTTTGACTTGAGTTCTTGAGATTCTTTCATCTTGCATCATCTTTTGTCTGAATCATTTCGATTGACTTTTTGATCAACTTGTGCTCTTGACCGACATGCTCATAGTTGTCTTGAAAGCTTTCAACTCCTTTTCTTCATCAAGGCTAACAATCTCGGCTATCGAATGTTTCTTTGGTTAACATTCTCCTAAGAAGATGATTCTTAATTTAACTTTGAAGTCTTTGATGTTTAAGGAGGAGAGGAAGTCGAGATTATCAGAGTTGATGAATTTGACTATGCACTTGAGCTTTCTGACTGATAACATTCTTGTTGCATTTAAGCTGAATGAATGACTTTTGAAGCTTGAGTATGAGCACGTGGTAATGAATCCGACTTTGCTGGAATGGGGTTGCAACACCGACGTTTGTACCTGCATTTGAATGTTAGTAATAAACAGCAGATATTGATGAAATGTCTTTGTCATTCGTCGTTTTTTAGGTTGCGATAACCATCGGTTCTATTTTTATGTATAAATACTATACCCGGCTGATCTTTTAGGTAGTTCAAGAATATCCTTGACATGGTTTCCAGCTCAAGGTAGACTCTTCTAACACAGATGTATTAGTTCACACATGCTGGCTTGTTCTCATAAACGGAACGTCTCAAAGCAAAACAACACGGTTAAAAAGCTGAATCAGATAGTTACTATCTTTCTGATTAAGTCTTCGGATTCATTTACTGGACCAAATCGATTCCCGTTAGGATAAGTCTTGATTAGTATAGAATCTTGCAAGTCACTACCGCAATAGTGTTTGAGTATTTGACTCTGAAAGATTTACATCTGTCATTGTATTACTAAAGAGTATCACTCTGAATGTTTATTGGCAGTCTCAAGGTTTAATGCGTTAGGACTCTTTGTTACCAAATGTTGTTTAAGGGTGAACAACAAGTGTTATACATGGATTGTGTCCTAATGAGATTTATAATGATGATCTCTTCTGGCTCTAGACTCGATTTGTGCACTTTGGTTTTAGTAATCGAAGGCTGGAGCTGACTGCCACCTATTCAATATCAACAATCTCGGAGTGAGATGTCAATAGATAACATGTGTATCTCCGTGACAAATGAGACAAGTTTCTTTTGAGAGAAACTCGAATGGCTGGGAAGGGTTGTGCATTGCATCACTGGGTCCATGACGTCTTTCTTCAATACCAACAATCATCTTTGTGATTTTGATAGATTATGTATTGACCCGGTTTCTGCCTAAGTTGTGTGGAGGGCTTCTTTCTTTTCACCCTTTATCCATACATTTCTTTTTAATTCTTCAACCCCTTCAATGCTTACCAAGACGTCATCACTAACACCTTGTTGTGATTGTTCTAGTGTTAGCTCAATCTTAGTCGGTATTATTCCCTTATTCTCATTCATCTCCAATTATACCTAAGGACTGCTATTTCTAACTATGGATTGTCCTTGGGTAGATCCCTCTGGTTCTGGTTGGATCATAGGACTTATACCTAACCTTAACCACCTTATGACTTCATCGACGTCGTGAGTTAATTGGTTGTTGGGTATAGAGATCGAAACCAATTAAATCTTTGATTCAAAATTTTTGAAATACCCCCTACAATGTGCATTCGAATTTGTTTTGCAACATGAAGGAAAGGAGTTGAATATTAGAGTCATATAGATCACAATTTCCTTCTTCTATATCATATTATTATTCACGATATTTCTTCCTTATTTAAAATAATAAATCTCTTAGTATTTGAAATACCAAGTGATTAAAATTTATGACATAAAAAATTTCATTGGGAGAAAAATTATATCATGATATTGCATGAATTTATTTTTCTGATAGCTCCCCTTCAACACAGTATGTGGGATACCACTAATTTTTAAAACTTGACATTACAAGAAAAAAATGATATGACACCACAAATTATGTTGCAGGACGGAGTGAGAATGCTTTTGTGAACACTGTATATTATTAATTGACCTTATAATTTCCACATTTTAATTTCATCGGAAAAAAATGTCTTTTAGGATACATAAATTAACATAAATGAGATGTACCCAAAACATTATAAGGTTTTTGTGGTTTTAAAAGCCCCTCAAAACCATGATGTTTTACATAATTATGACATTTCTTTGAGAAAAAATTGTTACAAAAAGGTTTTAAACTTTATTGAGGAAGGAGTGTTGGAACACACAAATTTTAACAAATACACTTTTTATTGACAAAGATACCACAATATTATATTGTAAACAATTTTGAATTGAAAGTTCTTTTTATAAAATGTGTTCAAACGATTTTTTTTTTAAAACCATGATGATAGAAGACTTCTTTTTATTTGTAGTTAAGCGCACTGAAAGTACACTTTCTATTTCATTCGGGGCAGCTTATGCACTTGAAGTTACATACATCATAAAGAAAATTAAGAAAATGTACATGTTTTGAAACGTTTGAACTCTTGCTCGAATTTCCATTTACACACCCGTGTCAAACGTTAATCGAATTCTAGGTACTTAATTGTTATCGTTTCTAAGAGTAATATCGGGAAGATTCATTTTGGTATTTTGAAAATTTTTTGAGATTACTTTTATTATTTTATTTTTTAATTTTATTTTTTTTTTTCTTTTTGTTGGTTTTAATTTTTGTATTTCTTTTTCAATAATATTAATAAAATCAAAATAAAGAGGAAAAATCAAAAAATATTTCAAGTCGATGTTTGCATTGGGTCAAGAAGATTCGTTTGCCAGCAACCCCCTCTAGTTCTTGGGATTCACAAACATCACATTACCAAGTCATCTGACCGAGTAACCTTAACCATATCTTCGACAGAGACTTTAGTAAACAGGGTCAGCTAACTGGTATTCAAGTTCCAATCACAAGAATAATTTCCACGATACATTTTCTATTGTTTCCTTTTTGAAAGTGATATATGACTCAATGTGCTTGGAACAGGAATGATGGACTGACTTGCACGACGTGTTAGGTTGCCTTTGAGTCACAATACATAGTATTTTGTCCAATGTGGGAAGCCAAATCTGTGACTGAGTTCTTAACAATAGAACTGAGCGCAGCCCGCAGATACAGACACATACTCGGCTTTGTTAAGGGACATTGAATGTTGCAGTCTGCCTTCTTTGACGACAGCTGATGGCTTATCACCACCTAGAAATGTTACCACCAAGATGTGCTTTTTGTGTTTTCGAGGACAGTGAATGATCTGAATCTAAAAAAGCAGTTTGATTAAAGCCGGTGTCCTTCGGATACCAGAGTCCCATGTTAATGGTATTCTTGAGGTACTAAAAGATTCGTTTAACCTCCCTGAGGTGCTTTTCAGTTAGTCTCGCTTGATAACGAGCACAATAACAGTTGCATGTATAATATTCGGTTTACTGCTAGTTAAGTACATGAGTGGCCTGACCATGCTATGATTTCGTTTTTGGGTCAACATGGTGTTCACTCAAGTCAAATCTAGGGGTTTAGTAGCCATTGGAAGTACCAACGCTCTCATATGAGATCATGCATGCCTTTTTAAGTATCTCTTGAGCATACTTTAGCTTAGGTTAATGATGTGTCGTTTTGAAGTAGGAATTTTATATATAAGTTTTCAAATTTTTTTTTATACGACTTACTAAAAACAACACTCTAACAGGCAATGTACCCGGGGTAGATGGAGTTTTGTGGTAAGTAGGGTGTCGATCACTAAGAGCGAGAGCGTTGATATCTAATCTATCAGTATTTTAGTTATTAAGTTAAACCTCAAAACTAATACAAAAAGGGGGGGTTTCTAGCCTGAGAGACTGGGCGTACGAGGTTTAGTTATCTAAACCTAATGTTTGATGACAAGTAAAGCATAAACACACACAAGAAGTAAACAAATGATAAAGGTAAACAATCAAGACTAATGTAGAGAAAAATATACCATGAAAATTGATTAGACGCAGTTTGTATATTAGTGCAATGTTGACTATCTCGGCAAGGGCATATCATTTCCTAACATTAGGCAGAGGGGGTACCTTTCTTCCTAAGACCTTGGACACACTAAAATGTCAATTAGACGCTCCGAATAAGCCAAGCATTTGTGGATTATAATTTATCATAGGAGATTAATAATGGTGCTCTTACAAAACCCTGTCATGGAGACTTTACTCCCTTACTGTCTTAACTGCTCATTCTATAGAGTAGTCCATTGTCCGAGTCCTTACCAATAGAATAAGAATACTCGTTGATACCAAGTTCACCTTATGGTTCAACTAAGCTCACTAAACTAAAGGCAAAGAATAGAGTAATATTCGTGATCTATAGATTCTAGATATATATGTTGCAGCGCTTAAATAGTAGGACTAGGACCCAGTTGATGATTAGGTTGATACTTAAGCATGCAAACTAGTATAAGATGATAACACATAATCAAACAATAACGATTAAAATAGGGGCATGAGTCTTAAACAAACCAAAACATTATATCTTATACACATGGCTGTACCTACAGTATCATCCGATAGTCATTGTAAAAATTCACACGTTTGGATATATAAACGATTAAAATAAAAAACCTTAATCGAACGCGTATTCGGTTGCGCGAAGATTACAAGAGTTTTCCTATGATCTTGAGGATCTTTTCTAGGCTCCTTTATTCGTCTCTTGGTCGACTTGGCGGTTTAAGGATTCACTTGCATGCCTAAAACTGAGTTTAGGATCGTCTATTTATAGAGTCTGGAAACTCGTCGATACGCCGTATCGAGCAATGTGGGATACGGCGTATTAGGGATTTCTTGGAGTAAGGACCACGTTTGATATCTTCTAGAATATTTTATTACTATATTATGAATACGGCGTATTGATGTCTCCTGGATATGGCGTATTGATCCTACAATCCTTTGTGGGTTATTTTGTGAAGTCCTAAGCACGGGATACGCCGTATCTTCTTGATGGATACGGCGTATTAAGGTAAAACCAGTTGATTCTTCTTCGTTGACCAAAGTATTATATATGGCGTATCGTTGATGTGGATACGACGTATTCTTCAAAGTCAGGCAATGGTATTTTGATTCGTCAAATTCTTGGATACGTCGTATAGGTCTAGAATAATACGGCGTATTTTCTGTCAGATTTGTAGACTTTCTCGAACTCTTCGTTTATGCTCCAAAATGTGTGCCTTTTAGCATAACTTAATTATAGTACTCCATAATTACTGCAATTCTTATGTTGCATGTACAATATCCGGTCTACTTGTTGCTAGGTACATGAGGGCCCCGACCATGCTACGATATTTCGTTTGGTCAATAAGAGTTCTACTCGAGTCAACATCTAGGGGTTTAGTAGCCATTGGAGTACCAACGCAATCAGATGAGGTCATACCATGCTTTTTAAGTATCTCTTGGGCATACTTAGCTTGGTTTATAATGATACCAAATGGGGATTAGTGGATCTGATTTCCTAAAAAGAATTTCAGCTCCCCCATCATAGACATTTCAAACTTGTTGTGCATTAGTTTTTTAAACTTTTTGGAAAGTTTTAGGTTCGTAGAACCAAAAATAATGTCATCAACGTAAATTTGCACAAGCATTATGTCTTCCCTTTTTTTAGTAATGGACAGAGTTGGATCAATAAAACCTTTAGAGAACCCTTTGGATACCAGGAAGTTGGAGAGGTCATCATATCAAGCCTTTAGAGCTTGTTTGAGTCCATATAATGCCTTTTTGAGACGGTAGACTTTGTCAGGATGATGTAGATCTAAAAATTCGTCAGGCTGATTGACATACACTTCTTCCTTCAGAGGACCGTTAAGAAATGCTGTCTTGACGTCCATCTGGTATACTAAAAATGATTTGTGTGTAGCATACATAACGAATAACCGGACAACTTCCAATCGAAGCCCGAACTGAAGCAAATAACCTTCAAATCGATTCCTTCCTGGGCTGTAGCATTTAAGCTACAAGACAAGCTTGTTGCGAATTACAGTAATCTCCAGATCACGTTTTTTTTCCAGAGCACAGACAAGATAATGACATTATGCAGAGTGGTCTATCGACTAATTCCCATACATCTAATCGATCAAAATGGTGAAGTTCTTCCTGCATCGCTTCAATCTATGCAGAATCAACCATGGCTTCTTTGATGTTCTTCGGTTTGGTTCGACTCACGATGAGTGCGAACATAACCCACTCGACATATAATTCTAGCTGACGTCATTATTCTACTTTATTTGAGAAGGATTTCCAATGACTTGATAACGGATGATCTTTGTCTAACGAAGATCTGAATGATTCATTGATAGAAATGTATGCATGTTTGACGATCAACATATCGATAAGATGTCACCCCTCGTTCTTGTACCGTGTAACTAAAAGAAGTTGATTAAATCGTCTTCTTCAACCTATGCATTTTCTTATCAGTTTATGTCTTGATTAATGTTTTCAATAGCACTAACACTTCGTGCTTGATTGGGTGCTTGAATTTAGTAGTTGCATATGTAATATGAATGTTTCAATGGAAGAAATATCTACAGCAAGGTTGTTGAAGTAGATGGAGTTGTGTTTTGTTGTTGAGAATGATAGGTGCATCAAAGCATTACAGCGGAAGACTTGAAACAACTGAGGAGTTCCATGAGTAATTCAACAACATCAGACTAAATATCAAATCCACTCATTTGACTGTTTGTTACTGTCAGAGATGAATTAAAAAAAAAAGAAAAAAAAATAAAAAAAAAAAAAAAAAGAAAAAAAAAAAAAAAAAAAAATAAAATAAAAAATAAAAGAGAAAAATGAAATGAAAAAGAAAAAAAAAAAAAAGAAAAAAAAGGAAAAATAAAAAAAAAAAGCTAAGCGAAAAAATAAAAAAAAAAAAAAAAAAAAAGAAAATACAAAAAAAAACCAAAACAAAAAAAAAAAAAACAAAGGAAGGAAGGACCAAAAAATACAAGTCACAATTCAAACAAAAACGAAAAAAAAAAAAAGAGGAACATTTTCTTGACTTTGGGGACCAGGACTTAAACTGGCAATTTCAAGTGCCGTAGTCGAACATTATGGATTAGGATTATAATTGACTTGATTTGACGCTATTTGAGGCAATTCGTCAAAGTTGACATGAATGGTTTTAACTATCACTCTTGTTTTACTTGTTATCCCCTGTAAGCACTGACTTATTAGGAATACGCCTACAAAAATACATGCATCGCCTTTTTCTTTCATCTCGTTAAGATTTTCACCATACTTGACGATGTTAGCAAAGAGACCAAAAAAGTATAAAAGACATAACAAACAATTTTTGGCCAATTTTTTTATGAAAAAATTGGAATATGGTAAGAGGTGTTTTTATCATGTCAAGGAATTACGAGTGAACGGTTCTGAGTAAAACATGCTGTTGCAATTGCTTCAGCCCAGAAGAACAAAGGAACTTTAGCGGCGCTTAGCATTGTTCGAGCAGCCTCAACAAGAGTACGATTCCGTCTTTCGACAACGCCATTTTGTTCAGGTGTTCGAGCAGTTGACATTTGGTATTCAATCCCTTCTTGAGCAAAGTATGCATGAAGAGTTTTATTCAAAAATTATGTGCCTTTGTCAGTTCGAACTGTTCTAACTTGAGCATGAAGTCCTCTTTGAACAAGTTTGAGTAATTGATGAGAACATTCAGGTTATTGACTTGGATCTCAAGAAGTGAGTCCAAGTATATCATGAATAATCATCAATAATTACCAACACATATTTCTTACCATTAAAGCTTTCTACCATCATGGAACCACATAAGTCTATGTGTAGAATTTGTAAATGTCTCTTTAAGCTTGGGGTATTTTTAGTCTTGAAAGACTTGCGTTTTGCTTTCCCCAACTCACAAGAAGAACAAAGATGATCTTTGACAAATTTCAATTTTGGAAGGCCAGTCACAATATCATACTTCGAAAGCAAGTTGATGGTATCAAAGTTTAGATGTGATGACGGTGACGCATAAACCATGCCTTAGTGACATGAAGCATTAGCCATTAAGCAAATTTGGATTGGTGAAGATTTGATCTTGAAGAGTGATGGAGTAAAGATCTGTGCCACGAGAACTTGTGAGAAGATCATTTCCCTTCAAATCACGAATATAACATGTAGACTTCCGAAAAGCAACTTCCAAATCCGCATCACAGAATTGACCAACGGAGAATAAATTGTGATTCAGCCCTTCGACGTAATAAACCCTCTTGATAGTTACATTCCCTTGAACCAGATCTCCGATCATTTCCAAACTTCACCATGCCTAGAAATTGCTCCACAAAGTTACTTAGAAGCTTGAGATTTCCCGTCATGTGCTTTGAGCACCCAGAGTCAACGATGAATAAAATTATCTCTACGAGCTGCAAAAGAATTAGAAGACGATGGAGTATTTGATACAGTGGATTTCCTAAGAGTCGTAGGTTCTGAAATATTAGTAGTTCTAGATTTAGTTCCTAGAGACATACTAACATTTGGTTCAACATTTACTGTTCTACACTTAGGTTTCCAATTATATCCTGGTGGTGTGATCTTACAGTACCACAATTTACATGTCTTACTAACTGCTCATCAGATGCTTCCTAAATGGTGCTTCTAGGTTTTTGGTTATGATTATGCAGCAACTGTTCTCTAAGGGTGTGTGCAAACAAATGGTTCACAGTTCATTTGGGTTCTCTAGTATTAATAGGCACCACCATGGGCATTTTAGTCCTAGAATTCATGCCATTAATATAATGAAGAACACACATATCATGATTGTCATTCAACACACATTTTCCACAAGTAACAGAACTAGAGTTTAGATTTGGGGTCTTAACATTCAAACTGTCATTACACGCAGTTACAGATGTTTTAATATTAGAAAACTTAAAATTCATACGGTGGTCTTTTACTTGTTGTTTCTTCCCTTTACTATTGTTATGCATGACTCTATCTTCCAATCGATTGCTCTTAAGCTGTGGTCTGCTAACACTATTAGTGGGAATTACTCCTGTATAGAAAGACACATGTTTGTTAGTTTTCCTAAGCCTTTGAGGCCATACTGTTGGTGTTCTAGTTTGATTTGGCTTTGTGTCACTTTAATACATTCCTGGAGCAAACATATAAGTGTTCTTTAAAATTGACTTCACATTCTGAGGCAAAATCTGTGCATTGACTGGATTTAAAAAGCATTGACACATTATTTGTGGTAACTGACTATTGATTGAACAAACATTCTTTGCAAAGAAATATGAAAAAGTAGCTGGTTTACCTAAAACTGATTGTCTTTGACTTTTAAAAGCATTCGGTTGTCGAATAACCGATGGTTTTTCAAACTTAGTTTCCACAGATTTTCCTTTCATCTTTTTAATGAGTTTCTTTAACTCACTAATTGCAATGTCTTTGTCTTGTAATTGAGCTTTCAGATCTTTGGACTTTCAAAATATTTGCCATTAAATTCTCAAATGAATATTGATTCTTTTTGTTTCCAAACTTTGTACATTTATTAAGTTGTTCCTGAATTTGGCTGTAAAGCTAGTTCAAGAATTAATTGAATGTTGCTCAAGTTCAAAAATCTTTTTGACAATTCATTGAAAGATTTTTTATTGACATTGTTCGTTCTTTTTGAAAGCTTTTTTTCAAGACGTTAACATTTGACAACTTGGTCCACATAATCACATTGTAAGTCAGTGAATTCTTCAAGGGTTGTATATACACCAAGTATAGCATTCATGTGATCAACATAATATAATTCCACTTGGAAAGTGTCATTTCATTCAAAAACTTGTTTTTTGAAGTTTCCCAGTTGATATTTGAGAGAGTCGTATGTTTCATTTTAAGCGATTAAAAATCTCAAATCAGCAACTATTTCCTCTTTCAAAAATAAGTGAAATTTTTCTAGATCAGCATTGATTTTTTGAATTTGAGGACAAAAAATTCCTTTGATTGTATTTTGAATGAATGGATCTATGTGAGCAAAATATATCCTTTTAGCAATTGTTTGTTTGCAATGTTCCACTCCATCAAAAATCGTGTCAGCATTACTTTTAATTTTGAAAAGTTCTTTAGAGGTTTTACACTTTTTAGAAGCCCCACGGAATGGATTCATCCATCCGTTTTTCTAACAAAGTTGTTTGCTTATTAAAAGACTCTTTTGAATTTTCATTCTTGACAAGTGTATGACTCATTTTTGACCTTTCTGGAAAATATCTCTGTTCAGACGACTTTTCACGTGTGGAACTAAATAAATCAATAAGAAATTCATTCAAGTTTTTATAATCAAAATGTGTTAGCCTTAAAATAGTCCGGCCTAATACGAATTACAAAGTTTACATTATTCCGGACACGCAGGGACTAGAAATGTCAATGAAGTACAGTAGATACGTGTTCCTGAGCTATATATATCTCCTCCATACTTCCATGGAGGGGTGAGGAAAAACATTGTGTCTCATAAGTGTGTGGTGTTTCTCTCTCTAGAAAACACACACTCTTTCCTTTCTCTCTTTAATAAAATGGCTTACTTTCATTTCTATCCTCCCCGACCTCCGGATCATCTTATGTAGTGAAATTCTATTTTAACAATTTGTAATCAGAGCATAGAATATCGTGATCGTTGTTTGCTGAATCAGAGGTGTTTGTGGTATTTTTTTGTAAGAAACTCAAATCGAATGCACCCTTTTTCGCTTACTTTTTGATCTAAAATGTGTGTTTTACGACGATCAACTTGTACTTTTGTTAGTCTTATATGTACTAGCAACTTATTTGGGTATCAAAACACATTTTTGGATCAAAAATTTCTGGGTTTTTGAAGAATTTTTTAAGACATCGAAACATGTTTGAAGGAAGCGAAATGTGTTTTGAAGACAACGAAACATGTTTGAAGGGAGCGAAATGTGTTCTTGAATGGAGCGAAATATGTATGTTGGAGCGAAATGTGTTCTTGAATGGAGCGAAATATGTATTTTGGAGTGAAATATGTATTATTAAGCGAAAAATGCAGGTCAAGTCACATTCCGAGCGAAATATGTAAAATTTCTTCAAGCGAAACATGTTGAAAGAGTTCAAGCGATATGTGCAATTTCATTGTCAAGCGAAATGTGCAAGTTTTCTCCAACGCAACATGTTCTTAAGACCAAAGCGAAATTGAATTCCTATAAAATAAGCGAAATTGTAGATTCTACAGCAAGCGAAATATGCAGTTCTGTTTCTCAAGCGAAATATGTTGAAATGTGTCAAGCGAAACATGACACTGTTTAATGAAATTTTATGTTTTGAATACCTAATTTCCTAACTTTGGGAATGTGGCCGACTTTGGGCATGTGACTGAATTTGAGAATATGATCATCAAGTCAAATCAAAACATAAACACCAAAGCAAACACAACACTTCATGCCAAAACGATCCTGAAAAGATTCACTAAAATGACAAATGGCTAAAGATTCAGACTACGATGTCAAGTGATCACGAAGTTGATTTGGTATCCCTTATTTGAGATTGAAGTGGGTTTCACGAAGGCGTCTACTTATTTCATCATCGAGACTTCCTTCTATTTGCTACCCCTTCTCTTTAAACCCAATCTATCGATTGATGACTGCTTTAACGTATACAGCTTATGATTAAGACTTAATTATCTAGTTACCGAAGTCAGGGGTGGTTTGTTGGCAGACCTGTTATAACTATCACATAAAGGAGTTACATTTTAGTACTCAGTGTCACACGCATAGAGACGAAGTTGGATAATTGCAAGTAGTGTTGTACTACCTTATACTTTTCATGGTTGGAGTAAGAGTACTTATAGATTTAATCTTGCACCGTTCTTTAATCAACAACAGTGCAAGCTTAAGTAACAAATTTAGGGGATTTTACTTCATTTTTAAGTTTGGTATATCGGTTTACTTCTCAAGTGATCACAACATACCGACAGAATACGAGGTTAAGTAAGTTAGCCAGAGGAGTATAATTTGAGGATGTTATCACAACCTCACACGGGATATTTGAAGCAATGAACGTCAATGATACTTTAAAAGTCACAGCAAAAATCTTTAAAGTTCTTCAATGTCTTTCATAACTTTTCAAGATTGTTGTCTTATTGACAAAACTTCTCGTGTATATGGTCGTACACTTAATGATGCTTCTGAGAGTTCTCAACCATCATGGGGGAAAATGTGTACATCCGGGACTTAGTTGACTTTGATGTTACCATGTCAACTTTCAGGGGGAAGTAGTGTAGACTACTTTACTTAGTATGGTTTATGAAGTATTCTACAAGCGTGAGAAGTATTGTTGCTGATCTCTTGCATGTTCCCTCAAACAGATAATCATCAAGACCAAACGTCATGATACATAATATAGAAGCAGTATTAGATGGATGTGGTTTGACCTCTTCTTCTATAAAATTCGTGTGTACTTTAAATGTCAATGTTAGAAGATCGTTCGAATATAAAAAAACTACATCAATATTCAGAAACTGCTCAAGATACGGATGTTGATTTGGGGGAAGCTAATCAGAAAACTTTGCCAAAAAGAAGGTCTATGAACAAGCTTTTTTAAGACATGTTTCTTCTGCTGATTGGGGGGAAGTTTAAACCAACTCATGGCCATAATTCAATGGTTCAAGAACAAGTCAAGCAAGAAGATCCAAACTGGAGTACAAGTAATTCCAAGACTAGAAGACAAAGACTCATGCTTCCAGCATTGGAAGCACCTTGGATGTACAATTTATTATTAGTTGTATTTATACTTGTTACGAACAGTTGTAGAGTAATTTCCGTATTCCACATATTGGGGAAGATGTTAGCCTGTAAAATTTGTCGGCTAATACGGAAAGTACAAATGAAGACACGCAGAAATGTCAAGTGTAGTAAGTAGATCGTGTCTCGAGTTATATATATCCCCTCCATACTTCCATGGAGGGGTGAGGATAAACATTTTGTCTCATAAGTGTGTGTTGTTTCTCTCTCTAGAAAACACACACACTCTTTCCGTTCTCTCTCTAATAAAATGGCTTACTTTCATTTCTATCCTCCCCGACCTCCGGATCGTCATATGTTAGTGAGATCTTATTTTTAACAAAAGGTTTGATTAAATCACTTAATTTTGATCGACTTTCATGGGCAAAACGAATTGTTTCTTTAGATTCAGGAGCTAACATTAAAGCAAGATTATCATTATAGCAACCTATATCATACAGACAAGTATATCGCTCTTTGAGCATTCTTGAGGTACTTAGGTTAACAAAACTCGTTTACATTACGAATTAAGCATATTCATTTGTAGGATTGATTGATCGATTTTATATACAATATCATCCAAAACCTTAACTTTATTTTCTAAAGCAATGACCTTTTCAATTTCATTGTCTTCACGAGTTTTGTAAAACTTATTCTGAGCCTCTTTTTCTTGTGACATTATTGTTGGGATCTCATATTTGATGATTACAAAACTACATATGCTTTAAATAAAGACGAATGAAACATACAAGGGATAATATGACACTTTGGTATTTTTTATCTACATGAAAGATAAGCATTGAAAAGTCAAAGAATAACAAAGATAAGGAAGGTTTTTAATTAGTTTTTAATTAGCTTTCTAATACAATTAATTACTTCTTTTGTACATAATAATATCCCTCTAAATAAAGAGGGCATTAGTGTGTAGGTTAGATATCCACAAATAGTAAAATACAGACTTCTCAATGATAGTCTAGCAAAGTGTGTGTGTGTTCACGTTTAAAAGAAGAAGTAAATTAATTAAGATTGTTAGTGTACCTCAAGATTGTGGATCCTAGATTACAGTTTTAACCATTTATTTCTGATCAAAATAATGTAGGCCTGAATGATTTAGTAGTAAAACCTTGTTAAACGACATTATTGTTCTATATAATTTCTGTAGTGCTTATACTGTTGTTTGTAAAAACTAATTCAAATGGGAAAAAGATCTCAACAGATTGGTAACATAGCGGTTTCTCTTAGATATCTAGGTATATCTACAAGGTATAATCGGTATTCTTTTCTAGTTTTGGTGTTTATGATGTTTGGCAGCAGGAGATAAAATTAGGGTTCCCAACAAACCCTAATATGCTAAGCATAAAGTGTTTAAGAGGCTGTCATCAGGTCGTGATTAACAACAATCAGGTTCTCGACTCAAACCCTAATTTGAAGCAAATGGCATGCAGAAATCAGGTTCGAGGTAGATATAAAAGGATTATGATGTTCTTTTTGATTTGTCACGTTGCAAACCCAAAAAAAGAAAACAACATGGATTTCTTTTTAGCTATCTGAATTTTAACGACAACAAAATGTGATATATGGGTTTGATATGACAAATAAGGTTACTTTTTGGTTCGAATAACCCTACTGATGAAGACGTGTGATTAACATGTTGCTTGTGTTTACGTTAATACTGCTATTCTTTCAATTGTTTGTACTGCTCGTCTCAAGTACTGCTCGTTACAATTTTAGTACTGCTGATGGAATTTTTAGTACTGCTCGATTTTACTTGATTTGTACTGGCAGAATTGTAATAGCATAACATCAGTTATTGACGGAAATGTGTCGCTAATAGCATTGGGAGGAAGGAGAACACATATTAGGGACGGATTAGTAACAAATATTGTGTTGCTAAGCGTGGGAGGAAGGATTAAATAATACATAAAGAGTAGAATAGCACAACTGGCTAACTAGCGCAGTTGGTTAGGAGGGTGTTGTTATGTATTTGATCCTCAAGGTCTGATGTTCGAGCCCACATATGGCGTTTTTTTGTTGTAGCAGGTCAACGAATCAGGTTAGCTACTAACAAAAATTGATTGGTCCGGATACATACATGGAATAAATTCAATTATAAGTTGTTGTTTTATTGCACATAATTGTAACATTTGGGCCAGCTCTAGGGAAAGTAGTACAATTGGCCAATGGATTGAACTATACAGATTTAATAATGGGATGAAAGTCTTGTTAGTCGAGTAGGATATTGAATGCTGGTAAATATTTATTAATACTGTTCGTATAGTGGGCCCAAGAAGTATTTTGCAGCATATATATTTAAACTGCTCGTCTACACTTAGTGCTGTTTGCTTGCACTTAGTACTACCAGTTTGTTTGTTGGATGTTTCTACTGCTAGCGTTAAAAGGCAGTTTGGTTAATACTGCTGGGCTTATTGTTAATACTGCTAGCTTTGTCCGATATTGGACAACAAACGCATTTGGATATCTTGAAGATGTGATTACGAAGATAATTGAATATTGCTTATTTGATGTTGTAGTTGAGTTTCACAAATGCATGTTCTTATCATATCTTAAAGTCGTGTTTATAGCAGGACATTGACTTTAAAGATAACTTGTTCGTGCTTAAATGGTGTTGACGAATACTTGACAAGTCTAGCAAAGGTGTGTGATTTTTCTTATGGTGCTCAATGCTACAGATTTGCTAACACTTGAGTAAATGATGTCACATAGAAGATGAGGTTTTTGTCAAAAGGTTGCGGTCTACTTATATTTCACAGATTTATTTATAAGTTCGACGTCACGTAGATAGTGCAAGACATAAGACACAAGTTTGGGAGATTCTACTTCTTCATCAAATTCGTTATACTCAGTTTTCTTCATCAGTAATCACTACATAGAGCCTACAAAGTTCGAGATTCAAGAGATGGTAAACATATGGGTTTTAGGGGAAGCTTATTGTTAACATGTTTAACCATCTACATGCACCACTGGGGAAGAAGACTACAGAGATATGATTTGTAGCTTATTATGTATGGTGGCATGTTCAAGAAGATCTTAAGTTAAGGGGAAGCATTGAAGATTGT
>BQNB010127980.1:0-19352 GCA_026074375.1 Tanacetum coccineum | reverse complement strand
GTCATGTAGTAAACGTTTGAGGAGCTAGGACACTTTAAATCGTAAATCCAGCAACTCGTCAAAACGTCTACCCAAATGAAAAGACTCTCACATGAAATTCCCTATTAACGTGATACATTATATATTTAAATGATAAGATTTTATCTTTTTAAGTTTCTTCAAAAGCTAGTAGATAATAAATTATGTTAAATATATAACATAATTATTTTTATATGTATCGATCGATGAATGAAACGATAATTGTGTCGGGTTTTTAATAAAATCAAGTCTTATAATGTTTAAATATATTTTTAATATTTAATATAAAAATATTACATTTTATACCATCAAGAATTTCAAAAATGGCAATATATACCCTTGGTATATATTATTTTACAATTTAAACCCCTTTATATATATTTTAAAGATTTAACCCTTAACTTTAGAGTTTGGCAAAACAGGTCCTAGTAGTTAACTTTAGAGTAATTACATTTTTGGCCCAAAAGTTTAAAAGTTTCAAAAGTTACAATATATACCCCTTCATGCATAATACGATTTGTGTTTTTAGTCTAAAATCCATATACTTTGTATTTTTGAATCCGATTTCATTTTGCAGCATTTAGCTTATCATAATAAGCTTGAAATAAGTTGGTTTTTGTAGATTTAATAAGCTTATAGCTTATGAAATGAGCTTATGGACTCGTTAGCCCAATAAGGGTGCGTTTGGTTTTGAAATTATAAGTCGGGGGCTTATAGCTTTTGGGGTTTGTTTCAAGGGCTCTTTACATATGACTATAAAATATGATTTTGAGCTTATTACTATAGCTTAAAGCTGATGGCTAATCAAAATAGCTTATGGGCTTTTAAGGCCCAATAAGAGTGCATTTGGTTTGGAATTTACATGTCGAACTCTTATAGCTTTTAGGGTTTGATTTAAAGCTCATAAAAAATGAATATATAGCTTATTTAAATAGCTTATGAGATTAGCTTAAAGCTTATAGCTTATCGGAGAACAAAATGATTCTTTTAAAGCTTATTAAGGGCATGTTTGGTTTAGGAAAACCAAACGAATGGCCTTAGGAAACGAGTAGCTTAATCAAAGCTTATAAATGATCTAAAACATATAAAGAGGTTATTGAACGAGTTATATGACTTACTAAGGCTTAATATGGTTCGAATGGCTTGGAATGGATTGTGTACTTTTGGAGATCAAGAACCTTTCTATCTTACTCCTTGGTTCTTTTGGCTTATACTTCTTCTCTTTCTTTTCTTTGGCTCGAAATAGGTCAAGAACAAGTGAGTAAGGTTGTTAAAATTTGAGTGTTCTAAATGTGTATGTGTGTTCGAGTATATATAGGGCAAGGGAAGGAGTAGTGGCCAAGTTGTAAAGGAGTGGTGGCCAAGGTTTAGCAAGGTAACTAATGAGAGCTAGGGACATAGCTTGGAGAGGTGTTTGAGGGTTGGAGGGCTCGATTAACCAAGGAGGTGGTGAGGTGGTGACATGATGGTGAAAGGGGGGGTGACTAGGTGGTTTACTTGGAGCACAAGGTGGTGACAAGGTGATGCATCATGGTAGAGGGTGTTTTCTAGGTTAAGGTTTAGTTTTGAAACAAGTTAAGGTGGTATCGGGTTTGCTAGGGTTTCGGGTTAGGGTTTTAGGGTTTTGCCGAGTGTGTGGAGTAAAATGGAGGGAAAACTAGTTCAAATGTGGTGCTTGAAGAAGTTGTAACTTGTGCTTAAAGGGTGGTACGAATGGTGTATATTAGTTTGAAAGGAAATAGCTAAAGTTGAATCTCGTGCTTAATCAACTTGTACTCTAGCTTTAAATAGTGGTACGTAAGGTTTGACAAAAGTGGAAGGAAATGTATTTTAAATATTGCACATGGTTAACTTGTACATAAGCCTTATAAGTTTGTACATTTAGATTTCATGGAAATTACGTGTAGTCGGGGTTTTGATTTAAACGTTAATGTATAAAGTTCGTTTTATATTAACCATTATAGATGGTACGTTAAATAGATAATGTATGAGGTAAAAACGGATATTAGAACATATTACTTGACATATTATAACGTTTACTTGATATAAACATTGATGGAATTGGCATTGGTAGTTTCATGAACTCGTTTACTTTGGAAATGTAAGTTACGTTACATAATGGATGGAATAAAAACAAAAATATTTCTGTGAAAATGGTTCTATTAAATATAATAGATGGATAGTTACACTGAGGAAAATTGTGGGTTGTTATATATAACATCTAACTTTCCGCATCCCCATCGGCATCCTCATCCTCATTGGCATCCTCATCCTTATCCTTATCCTCCTCGGCATCCTCATCATCCCTGCCCTTGCCACTCTTGTTGCCACTACCCACATCATTCTGTGACTGAAGCTGTGTAAGAAGTTATGACATCTTGTCATCACTCCTCACTACCTTCATTATCATGTCCATCTGTTTCTTAAGCTGCTTATTTTTTCTTTTGAGCTCATTGCCATCGGTAGTGTGCATGCATTGAGGCTCGAGGACGTCCCTGCCTTGTCCAACCAAAACCCTACCAACATCGGGAAGGTGCCACCGTTTCTTACCCCGGCAAACAATGGTCATGATCTCATCATCGGTGTAGGGCACACCCATCGGCGTGTTGAGGCCTAAACCCTGTAGCCTCAGTATCTCCTTCTAGTGACAAAAACACAAGATAGTTAATATATTAGTCAGGTTACTACATTATGTCTCGACAAATCATTAAAGTGGGTGTTTTGAAACAATACTTACATATAGAAGTCGCTCATTGTCCCGCAAGAATACACCGTCAACGGTATGTGTATCAAAGTAGGTCTGGATCAGGGATGGGTACTCTCGAGTGTCGGAGCTCTCTATCTGTACATACATACGTATATAAGATGAAACAAATTAAAAACAACAAATCACAACACACCAAAGTGTATAATAAGCTATATATATGTAAAATAATTATAATGTTTATTACCTGCATATCTTGGAGGACAGCAAGTGATCGCGGGATCCCCGCCGGTATATGACCGTGCTCTTTGCACGGTTTTAAGCATTTTGAGCACACCAGGCAGCGTTCTTGGGATCAAGCAAAAAGGCAAGCTACACATCCCAATCTGCCTGGGAGATGTTCACTGGACGTCAGGATCTGATGCCTTCCATGTCGTAAGTCCCGTCGTCAGGGTTAGGAACCCAATGCTCTGCCTTCAACGCCGACTTGTTGTCAGTGTAGATCTTGGCCAAATGTTGCTTGATGCCCTTCTATATTTTTGGCCAAAGGTCGGATTGCATATGGGGCGTCAAGTCAAACTGGGTCTGCAATCATATATAATAAAGACAGACTTAGATTAGAGATATAATTTATATATTTATCTAAATTCGTTTATTTATTTATATCATATAAATAAATAAATAAATGTAGATAAATATACACAATTAAATAAATGAACACGATAATAAAAAACATAAAAGGATAATTAATTAACTTACACTAATTTTTCCAAGGACCCCGTCTTCTGCTCCGCCTCGATCTTATGCCAAGAAGGGTAGTGCATCGGGAACTCCCTGATGATCTCCCCAAGGAGGTTACTCTAATGCGACGCGTGGTCATCAAGAGGCATGAGTGTGCCTTTATCGTTCCATTTAAAGTGGATCTTCTGCAGGCCCCATTGATATGTAATCTTTCATAACTTAACGTTCCTGGTTTGCCTGCTGGTATCGAGTCTGTCGGCTTTCCTGCCTCCCCTGTTGGGTTTTTAGATGCCCTTTCCTACAAAATCAAGTGAGTGGTAACGTCATAAAAAATTCAAGGCAAGCAAATTCAATGTATGCTTATATTACAATAATCCATAAATTCTTACCTTGGCAACCGCCACCTATATGAAGTGGAGGGGGACGATCATCACCGCCGTAACCTCATGCTACATCTACTGATATCTGTACAAGTACAATTAGAATAACATATAGAAATTCATGAACAAAATAATATAAGCATGCACACATCCAAATACATACACATCCAAATAAATATACACATTTAAACAATCCACAACAATTTCATTCATTCATTCAAATAAGTGTCATTTTCAAGTTACAACTCAAGATCAATCTTTTTCTTCACTAGAATGAACAACAACTACATCATTATCGTCATCATTGGCGAGGTCTTCATCATCAGAATCTGCTAAATCATGAGGAAGAGCGTCTTCATCATCAATTGAATCATTGTCTTCGTCAACATGAATGATATCTGGTGGTGCGTTAACATCCATTGATTGACCATCTATATTCAAGGTCGCAAAATCCAAATCATCCAAACTAGTAAAATGTGCGAGATTAGATGAGTTATCAAAATGTATAACATCATCATCTTCCTTTACCACGATGACACCCCAGGTCAAAAACTTTTTATGATTTACATCTTTAACGACCTTTCAACCAGGTGGTCGTCTGGCTATATCTTTAAGGTAGAAGCATTATTTGACTTGTGTTGTGAGAATATATTGATCATTTTTAAACGCCTTACCATGTGTTAAGATTTGTGTTATGTTGTTTTTACTGATAAAACATTTGGTTTTATGTCCTTCGTTGCTAGTTGTAGGTCCTTGGTTTAGGATCTATATAGCCTTTGTAAGACTATAGCTAACTTCAATAAATCCAAGTCAACTATGTGAGAGACACTGACTATGAATATCAAGTGTTAATGCGGAATCTTAACACAAGAATTAAGAAGAAACAATAATACTAATTTGCTATTGATTTCTATTAAGCTCTAATGCTTCTATTGATATTTTGATCACATATGAAACTCTATGCCGTAGGGTTCCTTTTATACACCAAGGAAACCCTAATAGGCTTTATAAACATGTGAAAAGATAATACATATCCTTTCCTAAGATATCTCCTAAGATATCTCTAAGATAACTATTACTATTCTGTTACATAAATAGACTTAACTAAAACAGACTTAACTAAATACGACCAATATTAACTATAGTACTGCTACTCTACCAGTACTAACTTTAGTACTACCAGACTTAACTTAGTACTGCCAGTATTAACTTAGTACTGTCATAACTAACTAATACTACCAGACTTAACTGTTATACTACCATTATTAAGTCTTGTACAATCTATTTCCCAACAATCCTCCCCTAACTTGATCTTCACTTGTGAACTTCAAGTTCCTTCAATTTATTCTTGATCTTCAATTTAAATCATCTCTTTTTGATCTTTGCAGCAACTATTCTTTAAAGCTTTTTAGCAATCCTTCATATCAGCAACATTTGACTATATGTACATCAAATCATATAGTTTCAGGCTATTCTCATCACTTCCAGGTGTGTTAACTCCTGTGAGAGGTGAATCATTGAAAATTTTAAATGGATTTGATGTCTCTTTACCAGTTAGCCATTTACTCTGGAGTAGTCAGTCCTTTGGCCACTAGAAAGGTGCATGTCCATGGTTGATTGAAAACCATTTCAACTCTTAGTACTTTAAACATTAGTGAGTTGAATACCATATGGTTTTTGGCAAACCATTACAGCCATAAACGGATTTGATATGCCTTTACCTGTAGTCGTTTGCTCAGGGCTAGTCAATCCTTAGGCACCTAGAAAAGGTAAATTCCATGGTGGATTGATGACCATCTCAACTCTTTGTACATGAAACTTGGTGAGTTGCCATACCATCCACTTTTTGGTAAAGTGTCAACCATCTAATATGGATTTGCAATTTGTCTTTACCATAAGCCATAATCTTATGGACTAGTTATGGTTTTTTCACAGCCTTTACCACAAACCATAAACTTGTGGGCTAGCCAACCTTTCACTTAAACAGATATGGTAAGTTGAAAACCATACAACTTATTGGCAAGTTGTCAACCATAAAATGGATTTAAGAAGTCTTTACCAAGAGCCGTTTGCTCTTGGACTAGCCAGTCCTTATGTCTGTTAGACATGGTGGACTGATAACCACTTGTTGTGTTAGTGCATAGCACCTCCACCAAGTGTTATCCTTCTCATCTCCATCCTAGATTTCTAACTCATCAACCTTCACTACTTCCTAATTCCAGCTTGCTTTTCCATCATTTTCAACATTTTGTAGCAATCCTCATCTAGTTTTTCTCCTTGAAGTTTCTTATCTAGCATAGTTTTGCATACCTCAGTAGATAAAGGATATTTTCTTTCAATTAACATATATATATCCATTGACTCCAAGTTCAAACAGTGTACTCTACAGGTATCATAATATCTCTAACTTATGATCCTTTGCTAACCTAATAAACTCCAAATAGGATCTGTACTAAGGGGTTCCTCAAACATATTCTTTAAATATTCCCAAATAGGATCTGTACTAAGGGGTTCCTCAAACAATCACTCAAATTAGATGTTTAATTCATTGCAGAAAGTTAGGCAGTTTTGTAACGAGCATAACTCGGTCATAAAAGATCAAATAAATAATTTACAACATACTGGAGATAACCTCAGAGAGTCTACTTTTTAGAAAAGTTGGCCTCATAAGTTTTTATGGTCGGGAAGTGGGTCAAATGGTCATTACAAAATTAGTGTGTAATACAGTGACGAATTTCAGTTTTGGTTTTGATTTTTCTAAAAATACTTAGACACTGAGTTAGAGGCTCTAAGTCACGTAGAGTTTAGCTCATATATTTTGTGTGACCTCTGAATTTTGGCTAAGGTCATAGTGGAGTCTAAGTTGGGTAATTAATGCCATACTTTTAGAAGGTCAGATTCTGGATGAATTTTAAACACTTTGGATTAATGAATTTCTAAGGGGTATTTATAAAAGGGTTGACTTTGGAAGAGCTATGAGAGGTTCATAGGACATATATGTAGCATGGTGAATTTTTGTTTGAATTATAGGAGTGTCTAAGTAGTGCGTTTAGGGCACGCAAGTGAGAGTAAAATTCTGCTTAAAATCAGAAAGTTTAAAGAGTAGCATTTAAGTATAAATGAGATATGTAAGAATGGGTAAAGGTTTTAAATGATTTTAGGACTATGATAGATAGCCTAGGTATCCATCATAGTTGAGGTTACATCATATTGGGTTGAATGCCTAATTGATGGTAGCTAATAATGTGTTTAACTGTTTAGATTGTTTGTGAGATTTTGTGAAGTTTTGATTGGATCTTTTGGAAGCTAAGCATCAGGTGAGTTTCATAGTCCCACTTTTAATGTTTTTACATTGGGATGGAAATGATGCAAAGATGTTTTGAATGTGTTAAATCGCTGCGATTATTTGGTTTTACTTGAGGCATGAACGTTTATGTGGTTATTATATGTGGTATGCTTAATGTTGTTATGATATCTGTGTGAGTCCGGTTAGAGGGTAGTGCTTCTACCTATTCCAAATCTAATTGGAGGATTGAAATAAGATCCTATATCTGTGTGAGTCTGGTTAAAGGGTAGTGCTTCTACCTATTCTAAATCTAATTAGAGGATTGAAATAAGATCTCATATCTGTGTGAGTCCGGTTGGAGGGTAGTGACTCTACTCATTCCAAATCTAACTGAAGGGTTAAAATAATACTCCATTCTGTGTGGTTCCAATCGGAGGGGTAATGGATTACCCTAGGTTTATTATATGGATCGTAGGCACGTTCTGTCTCGTTATGTTTGATTGAGAATTGTTTGATAGCCTATGTGATAACTAGCTTAAATTATTCTGCCATAATGGGTTGTGATAATCATAGCAAAATTATTTTAATTAAAGATTGTTTTGGTGTCTTAAACCTATGACTCTCACCAACCATTATGTTGACGTATTTTAGCATCATTTTCAGGTGAGCATCATGAGGTTAGGCTAAGTGGCTAGAAAGAGACTGCTAGGGTTGCATGGGAGTTTGCTCCTTTATTTGTTATGTTTGCATGAACTTTTGTTGGATGTTTTGGTTTTATTAGGATCGTGAATTTATTTTTACTTGTATTGGTGAGACTCCTTTCATTAATACAAGATGATGTTTTGTTTTGGATTATCGGTATCGTCATGACACATTATGTCCCATGACTCATTTATGCATTTTAGAGTTTCTCTATTTTCAACACCATTGTGTTGTGATGATATCCATGACGTTACGCCTCGTGTTTCTGCCTTGGCGGGGTGTGACATGGTGCCCCTCTAAAACCCCTTTTCATATTCCCAAAAATCTTTTTGGTCAGGGTCACAGCTAGATAAGGGTGTTTGTTTTCCGTTTGAATATCCAAAATCAGTTGCAGAAAATAAGGATACCTCAAAAACTTTGTCTTGCTTTTCAAATTTGCCACCATACCATCAAAAATAAGTTTTGAAAAATTATAAACTCTGCCAGTGGATAGACAAATCAAAGCAGTAGCAATATTGCTACCAAATTGATCCCATCCACTACTTTTAGAGCTTATACAGTGCAAAAGATGGTGGACTAAATATCTCCATTGGGGTGTGAAAAAGCTTTTCCAAAAGGTGAAAGTTCCATCAGTAGGATACCCCATTTGTCCCATCCCCTCAAATATCTCATTATTTGGCAACATTGTAATCCCTGAAGCATCTGCTAATTAAAGCTTAGTTCTAATAGATGCCTCAGTGATTGTATAGACAATGGTATCAATAGTTGCCTGTAATTCTAGAGTCCCATCAACAAGAGTGTTGGCAGTAGCAGTCTGCCAAAACTGTTTGACTAAGGAATCATAGATAGTAGGATTTGTAGTTAAAGCATACCTGAGGTTGGAACCTTGTAGAAAATCCACTATCTCTGCAAACCCTGCACTTTCATTAGGCTTGCGCAAGAACCCCACTTGATTATGTTTGTCGCAGTATTTCAATTGAGCCATGAATCGAAAATAAAAGGTAGTGACTTGTACTGAAAGTTTACTGGGTTTAATTACGAGAGAGGTTGTAAATGCTGGTAACAAGACAATTGACTGTATTCTTTTTAAAAATAAGGAAGATTTTTACTTTGTAAAGAGGAGATAGCAATAAAAAGATAAGTATGAAAGAGAAATCAAACTTTATCTATTTATAGCTTCTCTATTAACGATAATAGCGCCGTAAAAATCTGTAACGGTAACATTTAAACAGTGTTTAAACAGAGAAAGTCAATTTTCCTGTAACCAACACTAACAATGACCTACCAGTATTAAAATTAACATTACCAGACTTAATTTTGGTCAACCAGAATTAATTAAGATTCAACCCGAATTAACTCTTTTTCAACCAGAATTAAGTATTTACTGAAGGTATACAAAAACTAAAACCTTATCAAGCCTGCCTTACATCTGCAAATCCATGCTATGCCTGCAAGAATTAGTCTGAAACAAAGAAACACATGCTGCAAGAGTTTGTATAGACAGAATTAATGAAAACTAACTACCCGAATTAATACTGCTTAACTACCATGATTAATCCTTCTTAACTACCAGTATTAATCCTACTTAACTACCAGTATTAATCCTACTTAACTACCAGTATTAATCCTACTTAACTACCATAATTATACAAACTATACAACTAAGCCTCCCCTTAAATGTAGCTATGAGTTTATCATTCCAATGCTAACTACCAAGTAATTAAATCGTGGTCCATCAAAAGGTTTAGTCAATAGGTCAGCTACATTTAAGTCTGTATGAATTTTCTCCACACTAATGAGCTTCTTCTCAAGACAATCTCTTATAAAATGGTGACATATCTCGATGTGCTTTATCTTGGAATGATATATTGGGTTCTTCATAATGCAGATTGTGCTTTCATTATCAATGTGGATTTTGGTATTCATAAAATTGAAACCATAGTCCAGCAGTTGATTTTGAACCCACAATACTTGTCCATAGCAATTTGCAGCAGCTACATATTCAGCTTTAGTTGTTGAAGTAGCCACTATGGTCTGTTTCTTGCATTGCCATGAGATAAGTCTTTGTCCAAGAAACTGACAACCACCTGTTGTGGATTTCCTGTCAAGGTTGGACCCACCATAATCATTATCAGAGAATGCTTCCAGGTCAAAGGGTGATTCCCTTAGATACCATAAGGCCAAGTGTGGTTTGCCCTTAAGGTACTTGAAAATTCTCTTCACAGTATTGAGATGTGAAGTCTTGGGAGTGACCTGAAAACGAGAACAAACACATACTGCATACATTATATCAGGTCTAGAGGCAGTTAAATACATGAGGGAACCTATCATGGATCTGTATAAGTGTACATCCACATCAACAGCTTCCTCATCCTTTGTCAGAGCCACCTTGGTCTCCATGGGTGTTATTGCAGTTTTCACATTTACAAGATCAAATTTCTTGAGTATCTCAGCTACATACTTGTCCTGAGATATGAAGATCCCTGCCTTGTTCTGTTTGACTTGTAATCCTAAGAAAAATGTGAGTTCACCCATAGAACTCATCTGAAATCTGCTTTTCATCAAGGCTTCAAACTCATCACACCAAGACTTTTTGGTAGATCCAAAAATGATATCATCAACATACACTTGAACCAGCATGATATCCTTCTTGTCCCTTTTAATAAATAAAGTCTTGTCAATCGCCCCCTCTTGTATCTATGCTTCTCTAGAAATGTTGATAAAGTAGCATACCAATCCTCTAGGATTTATAGAGTAAGCATACCAATCTCAAGGAGCCTGAGCCATCCATACAAAGCTTTGACCAACTTATAAACCTTCTTAGGGTGATCATGGATCAATAAAGTCCAGAGGTTGTGAGACATAAACCTCTTCGTCTATAGTGCCACCCAGAAAGAATGCTTTTAACATCCATTAGTTATACTAATGGACCCTATTAAATGAGGCAAAGGCTAAAAGATAACCTATAGCTTCTATTCATGCCAACAGGACAAAAACCATATCATAGTCAATTCCTTCTTCCTGCGTGTACCCTTGGGCCAACCAATCTTGCCTTATTCTAAAACAACCACCCTCTTTTATCTCTTTTAGTTTCTGTAGACCCATTTAGTATCAATCACCTTCATTCCGTGAGGAGTATATACAAGAACCCATACTTTGTTACAGCCAAACTGTACGAACACCTCAGCAATGGCGTGAACCCAACAGTTAATCATATAGAGCTTTCAAGAAATCTTTTTTAGGTTTCCCTCCTGAGATAAAAAACAAGCAAATAAACAATATGTTGATCTCTATGATTGATTCTTGCCCGCTTTTTGAAAAAGCTAAAAAGTGCAACGAGCTCCTGATTTTTGTTGCACATTTCTTTTAGTTTGCACATCTAACTATACCTTAGGATCACCAAGGATTTGACTTTTTAGGTGAATATTATGAATCCTAAATGTAGGAGTAGGACTGACTTCAATTTCTATTGGTAGGCTGTTGAAGTCAGTTATCACGCCTTCTTTATCATAAGATGCCACATCAAAAATTCCTGTCTCAGACTTGTGAAAGATTTTGAGCTTTGGCATAGGTGAATCATCAGGATCAAAACTACCAGTATTAACTGGCTCATTACCAGTATTAACTGAAGGAGTACTGGTATAGGTGTTTTCAGAGACTTTCCCTAAATGCTTTAGAGCAATTTCTTCCAACTCTATTCTAAAAGCTAGAATCTTAGGATTATCTTTTGAAGTGTTAGTAGAAGAAGCCTTCTTCTCTTGTGAGGTTCTTGGCAAGATCTCCTCTTTCGCTTTTGAATTTATGGAAGATTTCCTTGATTCAGCTTTTTCTTCAATATTCTTCACAGTTGAAGGCACAACAATAAGCTCTACATCCTTATCTCTTTCCTCAGAAGCATTAGAACATGGAGTTTGTGAAGTACCTGCACTGTTAGTTTCTTCTGAAGCACAAGCAAGTGGGTTAGCTGATTTTATCCAAAGATACAGGAAAACTTAGTTCATAGAATCGTAAGATAATCAAAATCAAACATCCATCTATACCCTAAACTCCTTTGACATTGGCTTTATCTTCCAAGAAATTAGACATTTAAGATTTACTTCTACTCTTTAAGAAAAACTAAATTATAAACCCTATATCTTGCTAGTAGAGAGTTAACCAACTAAGAAATCCTCATCAATTTTCCATCAAAACATGCCAAGCACACTAAGAGTATCTAAAATTTGTAACATTGACAACCACAAGGTCTTATGTAGCTGATAATATGTTTTGTGGCCAAACAAAAAGATTAAAGGAGTTGTGTTTTGAGGTTTAGTCACTCTTACCCTATAAAAATATAAGCAAGCAGTACTAACTTGCTTCTTCCTACAAAAAGAAGATTGGTAAGATGAAGTTATGCTCAGCAAAGTTCTAGCATCCTCATTAGGGTCATGTTCATTCTTTTAGCAACTCTATTTTGTTATAGAGTTCTGGCATTGCTATACTCTTGTTTTATTCCCTTGTTCCTACAAAATTCAAGCATATCTCTATTCTTAAATTCAGTGCCATTATCTGATCTAATGATTTTAACCCTATGACTAAGCTGGTTTTCAATCTGCCTAATGAAGTTCTGAAGAATGCCACTAGTTTCATTCTTAGAGGTAAAAAAGAATACCCAACTAAATCTGGTACAATCATCAGTAATTACAAGGCAATAACTTGCATGATTAATGCTTTTTACAGAAGTAGGACCAAAAAGATCCATTATTCAAGGTTGTTGTAATGGCTCAGTGATTAATCTTTCTAATTTGGCCTTGCAGGAGGCCCTGTGTTGTTTACCTTTATGGCAGGCAACACATGTATGGTCATTTTTGAAAACCTTGGAAGGTAGACCTCTTACAAGGTTTCCCTTCACAAGTTTGTTTAGGTTTTTAAAATTGATATGACCTAATCTTCTGTACCACAATTTAGATTCATCAGATGTAGCTTTAGCAATCAAACAGGCAAAACCTTTTGCAGGAGTAGGTGTCTTCATATCAAAACTATACATATTATGATGTTTAGGGACCTTTAAAAGTATCTGATTTTCATCAGGCATCTTAAAGTCAGAAGATACAACAAGACATTCAGTTTCAGTAAAAAGAACCTTGTGCTGTCTTATCACATAATTTTTATATTGAGAAAAAGGTTAAAATGCCCTATCTTTTACAAAAACACACTATCAAATCTAAAATTAAACAAATCGTATTTTTTTTTTCTTTTACCAGATATGTAGCCACTGCAAACCTTCCAAAGGTACCAAATCCCCTATTGAATTCTTCAAAATCCCCAGTGGATCCTGTTTACCGTGACATGTGCCCTGAGACATCCACAATCAAATATACCGCTATCTAGTATGTTCTTTTAGTGGATGATCCGCACAAGAAAAAGAGAAATTAATTTTCTCTTAGGTGGACCCAGGCCTTTTCAGTCTTGGGTCTGCCGTGTGGACCTTTAGCATATCATATTCAATAAAAGTCTTGTCCCACAGTCATAATTGAGTTTGGTTTAGAGATCCACCCAATTATAACCATCTTATGTCTTAAACAGCAGATCCCTAATTTCCCTATAACAGCATGAAAAAGAGACATTGTGCCTAGTTTTATGCAAAGGGTCCTTGCTTACAGTTGAATATGATTTGAAAAATCCTCTTTATTAAATAGATTCACCTGTGGTCTTTTTAGTACTAAAGCTGATTTGAGTCTTGGAAGGTACTGGTTTTGTCTAGATATAACAGTATTAAACATTAGAAACTACCAGTATTGACTTAGGCCTAACATGATTAATACATTTCCTACTAGTTAATAACATTAGGCCCCAACAAAATTAACATTACTCTACCATGTATTAACATAAGGTCCTAAATAGAAAAAACGTATTTGGCCTACCATCATTAATTGTATACTGATCCTAGGAACAAATTGATTAGCATTAATAACTACCCTATTTTGCATGTAGTCCATACTGGTTATGCCAAACCATTACCAGTACTAAAAACCCTTATTTCTTAACTCAGCCTCTCTTTGCATTTTCTTTTCATAAAGTCACAATCTTTGATCAAATGACTTAGGTTGCCCTAATAAACCGTTCTTTCTTTATGCAAGAGTAACCTACCGACCCCTAGTTCTCATTTCCAACATAGCATTCCAATTCTTTCCTATTAACATTAGGTTTTGCTTGATCTTTGATTGGTTGTCTAGGAGATTTTTATGTATGAAACACAACTATGTTTCAACATCTTTGATTTTGGATCAACACAAGCCTTTTTCATTTGTGTTAGTTTAGACATATACACTTCTGGAGGAACACTTGAAATCTTCAGATTCAGGACACCAGAATGTTCAGCAGGAAGTATCAATAGAATCCTGCACTGTCATTAATAGAAGGTCAGGTAGAATATTCCACTGGATCTATCATCTGATACTTTTGGGTTTAAGGCTCTTGAGGTCCCTTTTTACATAAACATATAAAGACTCATCAATTCTTCTTGTGGTGTAGGAGTAAACTCCCCACTTAAGGGATGTGAATCACCTTTAAAATCATTAGTTTTTTATAAATCTAAATTACAAAGTTATCAACTCGAATCCTCTTTTGAACAATAATCATAGAAAAATTCAATATTCTTCCTCCCCAAAAAAAAAATTAAACTTAGAACCTCATTGTTTGATTGTATTTCAAACCCTAATCTAACTTTACTATTTGAACTCTTGGAAGAATCTTTCCATGAATCTAATATTTTCTGCAATTGTTCTTTTTCTTTTACAACTTTCATTCCTATTCTCCTATATCTTTTAAGCTTTTCATCTTTTTCATATATTTCATTTGCTTGAAATGTAAGCTTTTCATTTAGAAAAAGTTGTTGTTTTTGAAAAGTAACAAGTTGAGCTTCTAGTTTCTTAATAGCTTGACTATAGGCAAGTATTTGTGCTTCTTGATCACCTAACTGATTCATTTGTTCATCACACAGTGTTTTAAGGGTATTGTATAAATCAATGCAAGTTTTAGAATACAAAGATACCTCACTACTTGAGCTGATAGCCATGAGTGCATGATTTGTCTCTTCAACTTCGGATATGTCTCTCTCAGTACAAAGGAATCTTCTCTTTTCTCTCGCTCTCGAGTCTCATATCTCCTTCTCAGACCTCAGTGTCATAGGGGGGGAGCACAATCATCATTCATTTGTCAGTGCAACCCATCTGATTCTTCTCTTGCTTCCCAGCTTCTTGATGTTGATAAAATATGTTCTCTCTTCTTCTTTCCATCATAGTCCCTTTTCTGTACATATCCCTAGCAAAGTGACTAGTTTTTTGGAGTGACAGGGAGGGGTTGAAGCATTCAAGCTCTTTTTGTCAAAACAACAGGGTGTTTTTACCATCCACACAACGAACTCTCCTTCTGTACTCTTATAAAACTTCTTCATATCGAATACAATCATTGCATCTGCCAGTTATGTCCACTCTTCAATGTCCAATCATCAAATTGTTTTCCAGATCTTCATGAAGTAAGTCCTAGTCTCTCTGATTGTTTTGCAAAGAGGGAAAAGATAACTTCATTAACAAAACCCGCAAGAACTTATTTTAGGAATATTGGTTTGAAAGAAGTAATAAGAAGTGGCAAGAGAAAGAATGCACCAGATAAAAACCAGACTTAACTTTATTAGTGCTGCTTTTGCTTTGTGAAACAAAAGCAATATTTTGAGCACTTGAAGATTTTTTTGAGGCACCATGTGGTTTCCAGCTTAAAAACTCTAAGGTTTATTGTACAAACACCAATAATTAAAGTGTCAACATCTGTTTAAGTTCCATAGTCATTGCCAGATTGGACCATGCTGGGGGCAAAGATCTGAGAAACTTATGATTTGCATCCTCAGTTGATACTTCAGCACCATGAGCTTCCAACGAGAAGTAATTTTGAATCTGAATTTCCCATTTCTAACCCTTTTGAACTGGATTTGTAATGCTATAAACTATTGTTTGAAAACAGCCTTCCTGCATTTTCATTTGAATTTTGCATTACCACCAACCTATATCTGATGGCTTCCCAGATCTCTTTAGCATCACCATGTCATAAAATCTCTACATATGCTCCTTGGAAATGGCCATCAGTCAAGATATAATAAGCCTTCCTGTCCTTTTCAACACTTGAATTTCTATAGTAGTTACTAGTGAGAAGTATTCGAACAATACCATACCTTTCCAGTTGAAATTCTCTTCTTGTAGTTTCCATTCTGAATTACCTTCCAAACATCATTGTCAATGTACTCAAGGTAATGCTCCATCTCCATAGCCCTATATCTTACACACTCCGTATTCAGAATTAGGAGTTTGTATATTTGAAATAGCAGTTTTTTGAGAATCACCTTTGTTGTTGTTTAGGTGTTGGCAACACCATATCTGATGCATCTTCATGGTTTTGATCAATCATCATCACTGATAAGATGTTGATAGAACCTCATCATTAGTAGGTTGAGACATTTTGGTTATGGAATTGTAGGAGAGTGTTTGTTTGTGATCTTGTGATTCTTCTTATTCAGAGTCCCTCTATTGGCTCTGATACCACTTATAGGTCCTAGTTCTTGGATCTATATAGCCTTTGTAAGACAATAGCTAACTTGAATAAATCTAAATCAAGCTATTGAGAGAACACTGACTAAAGAATATCAAGATGTATAATGCGAGAATCTTACAAAAAAATTAAGAAGAACAATAATACTAAATTTTGCTATTGATTTCTAATACCTTCAATGACTTCATATTACATATATGAACACTCTATGTATCTAGGGTGTCCTTTTATACACCAAGGAAAACCCTAGCAGGCTTTATACAAAACGTGTGAAAAGGATAAACCATATCCTTATCCTAAGATAATCTTCTAAATATCTCAAAGATAACTATTACTTCTATTTGTTTACATAAAACAGACTTAACTAAATACGACCAGTACTAACTATAGTACTGCTACTCTACCAGTACTAACTATAGTACTGCCAGACTTTAACTATACTGCCTAGACTAACAAAGAGTTACTATCAAGAACTTAAACTAAATACTACCAACATAACTATTAATACCTACCACAATATTAATCTTTTACAACTTATTTTCAACAAGATATTTAATAATTCAAATTACAGTTAGATAGATTTACAATTATCTATTAGAATTATAGAAGATTTGTAGTTATCTTGTAAAGGACTCCTTAGTATATAAAAGAAGATCCTAGGTTATGGTTATTGATATATATACATTCATATGTTTTGATTTATAGCTTCAAGGTTGTAAACCCTAGTACTACACAAAGTACTCGTATTATTGATAATTATAATATTAGAGCTTTTCAGTGATATCATTGTTCATACATTGTTCATACAATTTACTATTTCTTTAGTAATCTTCCAAGTATTAAAGAGTAGATTTCACATACTCTTTAGTATTCACAAAGTTTCTACCATAAGTTGTTTTGGATTTATCCAAAGTAACTTAACCTTTACAAGCAAAGAAATTGATCTTAATTTGGGATCAACATAATTCTTTTGTTAGGATCTGAGGAAGTTGACTCTTGACTTCATCTTTGATGATACCTTTTATTGATTTCTCAATAAGATCAATGTATCTATCCTTCTCTTCTTGATCTTTCTTCTCAAATTCTGCCGTGTATGACTGGAGAGCCGTTTGAGTAGCATATCCAATTCTTGTACTAATATGGTCATCAACTATTGCAGGAATTTGTTGTTTGATAGATGCAAGGAGCTGAGTAGAATGGTTAACCTATTTGAATTGAGAAATCTCTGTTTCCAATGCTAAAACTCTTTAATCGAATCTGAATAGGGATGAAAAATTTGGAAGTGCAGGGATTAAGGTAGTAGTCAATTCGGTTATTGGTATGGGAGTTGATGTTAATTGTTGTGGAATGGGAGTGAATGGCTGAATTATTTGAGGAACAGTTGTTGCAGATACAGTAGAAGTTTTTGGGATATCCATCACAAGTACTGTGAGAAGAGGGGTGCTTGAGTGCTTGATTCTTCATGACGAACCTTGACATTCATCATAGAAGCGACTTCATTGTTGACTAGTGGAACGTTATCTAAGTTGAGAAATTTACTTGCAAAGTCGGATGAAACAGAAGAGCTTTGCATTGAACCTTCAGTCTTCTGTATAGCAGTGGGTGTCACATGTGCATCATCTACGACTTGCTCATATGACTTTTCTTGAGAAAAATTTTCTCGACCTACATCTGTCATCTCTGCATTGCCTTCCTCTTCTTTTTCATGCTTTGTATCTTTCGACCTCACGTACAATTCATCATACTCTTCTTCATCAAATTCATTGTTTTCATAATTAGTTTCTTCATCAGTAGGTACATAATAGTCAGGAGTATGTACGTGCTCATTATCTTGTGTTTCTTCTTCTTCATCATATTTTAGATTAAGATTAGGATTCTCCTCTTCATTTGAATCTGTCCTTTCACTATCACTAGCATCATTATCACCATCAATATCACTATCAGCATCATCATTATGATGTTTGCTCACATCATCACTTGCATCATCTTTGCTATCATCATCTTCACTATATCCCCAAGATTCTTTCTCACTCTCTGATTGATATTTGGGTACATCAGGAACCTCTGGTTTAGTACCAGTTCCTTTATTTGTACTAGTTGTCTTGTCTTTAGACTCATCAGGAACCTTTGGTTGGGAACCAACTCCATCACTTGAGCCACTTGCATAAAGCATATGAGAATCCTTCTTGCTTTTCTTAAGAGCTTCTTTTACCTGAGCAGCTTCAAGTAATGCTGCATAAGAAAGTATATCCATGCCTTTGCCACTATCAACCTTAGCTGGTGCTTTCTTCTTCGATACATACACACCAGGAGTATCTATGATGACAACACCTGCTGATGGCACATTAGTAGACTTCTTGGCAGGTTTCTTAGCTTTCTTAGGCTTCTTTTTAGGTTCTTCTTCCAAGACAGGAGACAGTTTCTGTAACGCCCCGACCCAAGAGGGTAGAAGTATTACAAATATGGTGTGACATCAAAGGCATACATAATCATAACACAAGCATAAACAGCGGAAGTCTTAAATAAATAACC
Source organism: Tanacetum coccineum (assembly GCA_026074375.1). Taxonomy (NCBI): domain Eukaryota; kingdom Viridiplantae; phylum Streptophyta; class Magnoliopsida; order Asterales; family Asteraceae; genus Tanacetum; species Tanacetum coccineum. The sequence continues at coordinate 409 of BQNB010127980.1, read as the reverse complement.
AAAGGAAAATAAGTCAACATGGCTTAAGGTACATAAATTCTTAAAGGACAGACATATCCAAACGAAATAACCGAAATAATGAATGTCTCGAAAAGTAACAATTCATATATCAAAACTAAGATCTCTATGGTAAGTCCACACTCAGCACTCATATCCCAAAAGCAACCCCAGCTCCTAGCTTAGATACCTGCCGCAGGAAAAGAAAATGCGGCTGAGCTTACAAAGCCCAGTGAACAGATATATATAATCGAACGCAAAAAGATAACGGATGATCAAAGGATACGATACAAGGTGCAAAGGATATCACAAGACATGATCAAAGGAATACAAATATAAGGTAAGACAAATCAGAAGTCAATTCATAGTGTAAGATGAATCAGAAAATCAAATCAAGTCCAATTACCGATTA
>BQNB010127978.1:0-17848 GCA_026074375.1 Tanacetum coccineum | reverse complement strand
CATAGACAATTTCATTTTTCCGTTACACTTCAACTGATCATACATCTTACGGAGTAACAAATAAAAGCATCACGTGTGCTCGTGCATTTGGGTAAAAGAAGTTTAAAATAAGGTCTTGAATAATATCTAGGGATGATCTTTGAGTCGTCTCACACAAAATAGGAGTTATAACAACATGTTCTAATCGGTATGATATACTCTCTCCGTCCCATTTTTGTTGTCCACGTTTCTTTTTTGGGATGTCTCAATTTAATTGTCTACTACTAAAAATAGATAGAGAAGTTTCATAAGTTTACTATATTATCCTTTTTTGAAATTATTATTACAAATTTTAAAGAAGACTTTAATTAATTAGTTAAGGGTAAAACTGTCATTCTGTCAAAAAGTAAGAGAGAAAACAGTAATAAATTCACTTTTATTAAACTGTGTGTTTTTTGTCGGGAGACAATAATTTTGGGACGGAGGGAGTAATACATTTGAGCTAACTCTAAGTTTGAAGTTGTCGCTAATGGTAATTAGTATCTTTTCATAATAGTTATTTAGTTAAACCGGAATAATATCTTAGTGCTTTTCAGCAGCTTGGATGATTTTTCGGAGATACAACTATTGCAATCGTTAAACAAAAGTTAAACAAAAAATTCACTACAAAAAATAGTATTCCTTCCATCTTGTATATATTATAACTATATTACCTTTGTTGTGTTATCAATTTTTTATTATTGTTATGTGTAAGCAATTAAATGTGTTAGACATTAGCATTAATTATTTATCATGAACACATTAAACTATTAAGTCATTAGGATCTTAGAATAAGATAATAACCACATGGATTAAATGAAAAAGTACAACATCACGGAAGCCGTACTGGATGTTGACATGATATGAAGAACACTTTAAGCATAAACTAGTTTCTTTCTTTTGACCCACTTAAATGTAGTGAGCTTGATGGATAGCTACAATGATTTTACTTGTGTGTGTTTTAGAGTAGAGAGATGACTAGTTTATATAAGATTTTGGTTAGCATCTCCATCAATGCTAAAATATGTAACGGTCAAGATAGTAATGTACTATTAAAGTAGCAATTAGTTTAATCATTTGACTAAGTTTGGTTACGTCATTAATACACATTAGTGTATATTTATCATGATTTGACTAAGTTTAGTTACATCATTAATACACATTAATATATATGTAACCGACAATTCAATATGAGATGATTATGACATTAATAACATGTCACAATATTACATTCTCCCACTTGACATGATATTCCTTAATGGTATAACATAATGCTAGCAAATAAAATCTTAAAACCGTTAACATCATAAGAGCCCCAGGTGTAGTAACACCATAACACCATTTTTTTTTGCCGCCAGTAAAGAAGCGGATCCATCCGCCACATCAGCATAACACCAACACCAACACCACTCCCCTAATCATAACACCAAATAACACCATTCACCTCTTTATTTTCATAAAACCCCCTAAACATTTATTTCATTCATTTAACAAACTAATCATTTCATTCATTAAATTCAAATACACATTACAATACTAAAAAAAACACACACATTAAAAAAAATCTAAAATTAAAAAAAATAAAATAAACACACACACTATATTCACACACACACACAAACGCATACACACACACAAAATAAACACACACACTAATGCACATATATATAGTGTGATGCACACACACTATTAAATTAAAAAAAACATACATTTTTCTTCTTCTTCATTCTCACCTGCACACACACTATTCACACACACAAACGCACACACACACAAAAAATAAACACACACACACTAATACACAGCCATATGAGTTTTTTGTAACTTTTCAAAAATAAAGGGGTAAATTAAAAACAACTATATAGCCGTTGGAGGGGGCAAAACGATTTTTTTTAAATTACACCCCAACGCACGTTGGCCGGCCAACGCCGAGCCCAACGCCGGTGTGCGGTGTAGTAACGCCGGCCAACGCAGCCCAACGCCGTTGCCGGCGTTACTACACCTAAGGCTCTAAGTATCTTGACACAACAAGCTACATAGTGAGGATTATGGCGGTCATACACAGTATACTCGTATACTCCCTTCCATATATCACAACATTATGAGTTCATCATGTTAGAATCATAAGTTGTATAAACAACATACAGTCCACATACTTGTTATGATAACACATACATATTTCTTATTCAAACAAAAATGCATGCATAATAACATAAAGAATAAGAAATAAAATCAGAACATTATAATTAGTTATCGTTAAAACCAAGACCCAACCTCGGAACATGTTGCGTAAATGCCTTTGGTGGTTGATACATCTCCAATACACTATATATAATATAATATAAAAGTATATAAGGATAGTAACAATTATAGTATAGTAAGTATTTTCCGTCGGATTTAGGAAACGAACTTTTAACCAAAGTTGTCTCAAAAACCTCCCGGGTCGTTTTTCCTCGGCGAAGCGTGAATTGAAAATCGGAAACGTTCGTGATCGCGCGTTTTGAGTGGTTTAAAATGATTTTGATTTGGGTTCCTAAATCATACTTGACATATTGATAAAGTAAATAAAAGCATAAAAACGAGCAAAGCAATAAAAACAATTAAACATGTAAAGCAATAAACAAAAACGAGTATTTAAAACGAGACAAATAAGCAAGCATAAATTCAATTTTAAACATGCAAGGGGCTACCAAAAGTATCCTTGGATATGTGAGTTCCCCACCAACCTAGAGGTTGTGGGTTCAAGCCCCGCTGATAATGAAAAAATTGTCGTTCTAAAAAAAAATTTTAAACATGCAAACTTTTAAAAATAAATCCTACATTAAAAGAAATTATATTTTTAATTTATTTTTTTATTTTTTATTTTTTTTATTTTTATCTTTTAAAAACGTTAATCTAAATAAATGTCGCAAATTAATAATCTCTAATCATATTTTAAATCCGCACTAATTTCTAAACACTAAATGAGCAAATAAAATCAACTAACTAAACATAGCAAACGTTATAACATCAAAAGAAAATAAGTCTACACTAAGCATGGTAAAATTCAAATAGACAAACATATTATAAAACGATAAAATAAATATTAATTGAAAAATGATAGAAAATGGAACCGAATTAAAGAGCTGCAAGTAAACGATAACCACCCGATCTATTTAGTTAAAACAAATAATCAAATTCGGTCTAGCTAAATAGACCCTTAAACTCCACACCTCGTGAGTTGACCGGTACCAACAACATCTCAAAACACAAGGATAAAAACTATTATGTAAACAATTATACTCTATTTGGCAAATTGCAAATTCTGTTAGTAATAACCACTAGGCCCAATCGCTAGTCCTTAAAACACAAGTCTTAATAATGGATTTTACAAACCAAATGCAGCCTAACCCAATTCGTGGCCCAATGTCTAATTCTAATTACCCAATAACTAGCGAAACCTAAACTTAAATTAAGGCCCAATTATCTTTCTACACAAACAAAACACGTCCTAGCAAATCACCAGGTCAGTCTTAGACTTAATAAGCTTAGTAAGCTAAACCCAATAAGCTAACAGCGATCAAGCGAAATAAGCTCAGATTAATATCCTAACACGAATAAGCCTTGATCATTTCAAAATCGAATAAGCACATGTAATAATAATAAAAAAACGAGACTAAAACTAAATAAGCACTACTAATCTTATTAAGCAATCGAAAATAAGCAACTAGCATTATCAAATGAGAAAAGCTCTTCTAATAACCGAATAAGCACTAGAAAAAAAACAAATGAGAATTAGTTAACATTACTCTAAAAGACTAAACTAGAGATCGTATTTAAACTAGAAATACGCTATAATGAAAATTTCTAAACACTTTTAATCCACGAATAAAAATCAATAACCTATGCAAAACATAATCCAATTAGGCAACAATAACCATTAATAAGCAAACGAAAATATCAACAAGAAATTTAAATGAACAAAAAAAAACTCCAAAACGACTCAAATCTCAAAACGATATAGCACATAAGCAACGAAAATTTATCTAAACAATATAAGCTCACTTGAAAGCGAATAAGCTATATAGAAGCTTATTAATTCAGATAAGATAAGCTTCTTAAAACTCTAAAACAAATTAAATATGACAATAAGCTAGATCGAACTTATTTGAGCTTATTATTTCGAAAAGTGTTTAAAAACTTTTGAAAATGAATCGAATAAGCTTAGAGAGCTTGTAGGAGTCATTTTCCAAGCCATTAAGAACTTTTGAGAATAAAAAGTTGCAAAAATAAGCACAAGACTACAGCTTATAGAAAAAGCTATACGAATAAGAAGATTGACGAGCGAATAAGTAAACAAAGAAGCAAAACAAGTTCTTTAATCAACTACAAACGATTTTTATTACACCATCTTAATAAGCATGCGAAATAATCTGAGTACAATTAGCACAAAAACTGAAATAAGCTAATACAAAAAATTTTATAAGCTAAAAACTAAAAACTTAAAAAAAATAAAAACTAACTCTCCAAAAATTGAAGGGAGCGTGTCTTCATTTATAGGGCCAAAAGGGGCGGTTTTGTAAATTTCTTCCTCATAATTGGAGTATCATGAGCCAATCATTGGCCTTGATAAGGTGTCACACGGATTGCACTTTTTAAGAAATTGATCCAGCCGGTGGTTTAATGCCACGTGTACTCTTTGATAGCCTCAATCAAACGCACTCTTTAATACTCGTTGGATCATTCTTTGGTTGCAATTTGGAAATGAGAAATGAAACTTATAAGTTGTTATGCCGCGCGTCCATTTTTCATTAGCCAACCAAAGTTAGTGCTATGTCATATGATTAAAATGGAATTAATTCCATCACACATGACCATGATGTCACTACACATCACCCATCTTCAACATATATCTGAATTTGTAATTTGGAAAATAGACTTTTCTTCATATAGGGCCTAGTAGCTTTTATGTTGGGCTTTTAATAGATTGGGCTGGCACGACCCATAAAATGGGTCATGGGCTGGCTCAATAAAATCCGAGGGCACCGTTGGACTCGTAATCTTGCGCTCTTTCCGATCCTGTGCTCGGTTTTGTCCGGTTTTGTCTTTATTTTTGTCATTTTCTTGATATCCGTACATGCACATACACAAACACAAAAACAAGAATATATTTGCAATTTTAATTATGTTTTTGGTCTTTTGGGTTTGTTTTTCATGGTAAAAGGTATGTATAAAATAGCAAATACCAGTGATTTTATGAGATATGTGATGATTTGAGGTTTATTTAGCTTTGAAAAGCCCTGTTTTTTCATTTTCAACATTTTTTTAATACTTTTTCATAACTTTCCATACTTCAACATTTCATAACATTGTGCTTTCATTATTCTTGATAATACTTAGGATCATAGAATAAGCAAAATAAATTCATCGTCCCCAACTTTCACACTCATTTTCCCATACTAAGCTTAAAAACATGATCATGGTCAAAATACAAGTCATGATACTAACACAACTCATAAATACAAATGTGTACTTACTTTTCCTCCCCGCAAAATCCTAATTTTGTATCTCGAGATATTACTTAAGTCATATACCCCGAAGCTCTTTAAGACTTTTTCGATATTTATTAATCAAAAATAAAGCTGGATGGTTGAAAATTAAAGTATAGCATCCACCCTTATCCCTTGAAAAACCGATGAAAGTGAATGAAATTTTGGCTTTTGATTGTCTTTTATGCCTTAATTCATTCATATACCCTAAGGATCTTTAAGACATAAATCAAATAATATTATTACAAAATATACCCTTAAGGCTCTTTAAGGTGAAAAATAACATAAGCAGCATAATCACAATTTTTATAAGTACCATATATACCGCTAAAAGCTCTTAAAAGGTACAAATAATTTCATAATTAGTATTAACTTTTTGGCAATAAAACCCTAAACTCTTAAGGCAAAAAGTAATAAAATGATTAACTCTACTCATACCATATACCCTAAGGCTCTTTAAGGTATAAGTAAAGCAATAAACATGTGATGCATATAATAAGCCAAAATTCGAATCATCAACTTCCAAATCAAAGGGAAGTTACTAAAAATTAAATTGAACCGGACAACCTTATTTATTAAACATTTATGCATATAAGTGAAACAAGCTAACGGAAGAAAAATCCAAAATTAATACTTATGAGCTTGAAAGAAAACTAACTATTCTACGTTTAATATCATGACTTATAATCAACTCTATCATTTCTCGTTCTTCACAATTTAAAATCTCTAAGAAAGAGGACACTCCGCGAAAGCTTAGCCAGCGAATTAAAGATCGGCACTTAAAACAATAACATAGACTGGCAACAATTTCAACTCTAATAAATCGAGCTCGGCATAATGGATAAGCCTACATAAGACTAGCAACAAACTCGATTTAAATATGTTAAGGAAAAAGCTAAGGTATAAAACCGGTCGGATCAAAATTTATTTCTCGTTTTCACCTTAGTTTGTACAACACTTATTTCATCACTTTATTCCAACATTTATCATTTTTTTTACTTTATCATGCACAAAATTTTTTAAATTTTGCTATTTTTCACACAAATCACATATTTTTGGTGGAAAAACGGGTTACGTGAGAACAACGGTCGCAAATATAATCAAATCGCTAGATTCCCCCCATACAAAAACTAAACATTGTCCTCAATGTGAGATTCCCCCATACTAATTCCAATGCATATTCTTGATATAAAGGGGTCTCTATGTAAATCTAAAGCCGTTTATTAAGTATGCTAAAGATAAACGTTAGTCGATAAGATTTTAGGATATCAGATTCCCTAAATGAAGCTGAGGATTTGAAGCTCGAATGTATGAATGGACAAAACCATGAGCACGAGAGTCTTCAAAATCCAGGTATCCTGGACATAAAATCACAAAACACAAAACACGAAAAAGGAAAGAGGCGGGCCCTCTCACATTAATTGTTAGAAAATAGATAAGAAGATAGAAACGCTTATTTTTGTTAACCGAGTCACGAGCTTGACTCGACCCCGAATTAAGTTGTCCATGGGGAAGCAAATGGAAAAGAAAATCTCAATCGGGCTTTTATTTAATGTTCGATAAAAATTAAAGCATAACATGAAAGTCCATCCCGATGAGATGCCACCGGCTCTAGTGGGAGATGCCCGGGGTCAAAAAATGGTGTCCTTCACTCCTTGGAGAGAAGTAAAGGAAGAATCCCTGCAGTGTAGGTGAGAAACGGGAAAAGGACCGAATGACAAAATGATGAAGAATCGTCCATTATTTTAATATTCTAAAAAACATCAAACTCACCTCCCTCTAGGTCAAAATATTCGTCTTCATTAAGCTCATCAAAATTGTTTATCATGGCCGTATTAGGCTCAAAAATTTAAGCAAATCTCAACATCCGGTGGTTCTGGAGGAGGATGAGGAAATGACAATCAAAATGAAATGATTCAAACTCGAGAAGTTCCAAAAGAGATCATTAGTCGAAATATTATCAGAAATCTCGTCATAACAACGCTAGTCCAACCCTCCCCGAAAGACGTGCTCAACTAAAAAAGAAAGAAACGAATCATACTCGGACGAGAGTAAAGAGCATGAGTAAGTGAAACTATGCCTCAAACTTTCTTGACTCTCCGAAGAGCGCTAAAAGTCGCGAATTCAGGAGTAGTTGTCATCAGAAGATTCGATGGTTTAGTAATAAGACGACTAATGTTCAACAATTTCTCACGAAGAATAACGTCTTGGATTTGAAGAATATCTTCTAAGTCAAACTCGTTCTCTTCTTGATCAACATCATTCACCTCCTCTAAGCTAACGTACTCGATGTCCTCAAAATCATTGTCATCACTCGAAGTATTATCATCGTTTGAATCGGATAAAATCTCAGAATGATCGTTCAAAACATCAAAAGTGAAAGTATTTTCATAAAAGGGCACATCACACGCATCGTCGAAAATGCCCTCGAACTCACTTGGGATTGAGACAAGGTTCTCAACACTAGGAATAGTGTCAAGATGCTCGTCCCCCATTATGAGAGAGTTATCGGGTTCCTCGATTGGTAGGTCGGGTGTAGATTAGCTTTAGGTGCATGCGTAATAATATAATATATAACCCTGGGCTTTATCGTCCATTAACGTAGAAAATAGGACGATTCCCTCCTCCGGCTTGGACAATTAATATATTCAGGATGCCTTCACAAATATTTCGCACATCTTCAAAGAGTTTATCTCTTCAATTCTTGAATATCCTTATTTTCGATATTGCATGCCGGCAAAGCATGCTTAACTTCCACCAAATCTCTCCCAAACTTGATATTGATGTTCTAACAAAATCAATGAATTATGTGCCAGTTGTTGCAGGTACAAACTCTAATGATTCTATAGGTACATAAGAAAGTGTTGATACAGGTCATTCTAGCAAGGAGACAGGATCTAGCCAAGACTACATTTTGATGCCACTATGAAAAGATGGTTTACTATTTGATTCTTCTTCAAAGAATGATAGCAATGATGAACAACAACCTTCTAGTGATGCTGGAAAGAAGGATGATGAAGGTGTAAGTTAAGAAAGTGGAATTGATGATCAAGAGGGGATTGAAAACAGTACTCAAGATGTTAATACTGCTGGGCCAAGTATTAATACTGCTAGTATAAATGTTAATACTGGTAGTCTAAATATTAATACTGTTAGTCTAACAGTTACTACTGCTCTACTTAAAGCTACACATGTTGATTTTTTTGGTGATGAAACAGAATTACATATGAGCAACATTACTACCACATATCTAGTTCCCAGTACTCCAAATACAAGAATCCATAAAGATTATTCACTTGATCATGTGATTGGTGATGTGTAGTCTGGTGTATAGACAAGGAGAATGACAAAGACTTCAAATGAACAAGGGTTTATTAGTGCTGTTTATGAAGGGAAAACTTATGAAGACCTTCATACTTGTCTATTTGATTGTTTTCTATCATAAGTAGACCCCAATAAGGTGATTCAAGCTTTGACATATCCAAGCTGGATAGAAGCAGTGCAGGATGAGCTTCTACAATTTAAATTACAGAAGGTTTGGACTTTGGTTGATTTACCATATGGCAAGAGGGCTATTAGAACAAAATGGGTCTACAAGAACAAGAAATATGAGAGAGGTATTGTGATTAGAAACAAGGCAAGGCTGGTTGCACATGGTTACACTTAAGAAAAAAGAATAGATTATGATGAGGTTTTTGCTCTAGTTGCTAGGATTGAAGCAATTAGGTTGTTCTTAGCCTATGCCTCATTCAAAGAGTTTGTTGTGTACCAAATGGATTTGAAGAGTGCATTTTTGTATCGCAAAATTAAAGAAGAAGTTTATGTCTGTCAATGATACGCCCAAACATACTATATATAATATAAGTATATAAGGATGTAAACAATTATAGTATATTAAGTATTTTCCGTCGGATTTATGAAACAAACTTTTTACCAAAGTTATCTCGAAAACCTCCCGGGTCGTTTGTCCTCTATGAAGCGTGAATTGAAAATCAATGTTAAGTCCGTGATCGTGTGATTTGAATGGTTGTAAAGATTTTGATTTGGTTTACTAAGTCTTACTAAATGTAAATGACATGTAAATAAATGCACGAAAAACAAATAAGCAAGTACGACAATTAAACATGTAAGCATAAAAAAAACATAAACGGGAATTAAAAACGCGACATTTAAGCAACTAAAGCAAATTTAACCCCTACGAACGCAAATTAAATTTTAATAAATCCTAATTGACTAAAAATAATTTTTAGAAAAGGAAATATATATATTTTTTATTTATTTATTTATTATGAATTAAAAACAAATTTAATCTAAATAATTCATTAAAAATAGTAAACTAATTATAAAAAACTTTGAAAAATTCAGAAAATAACTTTAAACTATTTAAAACCTAAGAAAATTAAAACTGGGTCACCAGCTTATTTGAATAAGCTGGAAATGAGCCCATAGGTACTGAAAGGCTTAAAGGGAAAACACCTTATAAACCAAATGGCCTTAAGGTCTTACAGAAAAGACCCAAGGGCGCAAATGGTTAAGGTGCTTGGCAGTTATGGTTGAGGTCTCAAGTTCGAGTCCTCCCAATACGGTTAACACCCAACCATTTTTATTTTGCAAAATTCTTTTTGGAAAAGCTTAATACTACTAAAATAAGAACTTTTTGCAAATGGACTTTTTCCTAAACACACAAATAAGCCAGGAATAAGCTTATGAAAAATGACAGTTTTAGCTTAAAAAGTCTAATGACTTTTAAGCTAAAACTGTTTTGGTTTTCATGACACAATAAGCTACTATTAATGCAAATAAGCTGAAAACACCATTATCCCTAAACCTAATAAGCATACAGGATTTAAAATAAGCAAACATGTTAAGCTAAAGAGCACTAAAAAGCTAAGGACAACAGACACTAAAAGACAGTTTCCATAAGACTTTTAACTGATTTTAAACTAACATTTAGGACAATTAAGCACTAGTAAAAAGCTAAAAACCAAAAACATATAAAGTCTAACACTTAAAGAACTAAAATAAGAAGAAATTGAGGAAAATGACTAAGAGAATAAGCTAGAAAAGCTTATTGCAGAACAGACAGCAACCACTACTTGAACTAGGACTGAAAGAGCTATTTTAAGCCTATCTTTAAGACTCTATAAGCACTTTGAAAAGCAGCAACCTAAGGACAAATGGAGACAATACACAAATAAGCTAAATTAAGCTGGAAATAACAAATTTCATAAAAAAATAGGCCTGCAAACCAACTGCAAGCATGTATATGAAAATCAGATTTAAAAAAGCTAAATTTTCTCCTTAACAAAGATTAAGACCTAATAAGCTAAGAAAATAAGCTAGAAACCTAAAACAAATGAAAAGACAAGCTAACCTAAACTAAACAAAGCATCAAAAGTAAAATCAGAAGTCTGAATAAGCCAATAAGCTTGAATAAGCAGTTATGCCAAACACCCCTTTAGGATATGAAAATTTCTTTTTAAAGCAAAACAGATCTCTAATCTCTCTTTTTAAGCAAGAACAGATTAAACCTGTGACTAAGAAGACTAAATAATCAAAAATTCTAAACTAATAAACCCTATAAATAAGCTCAAACCTACAGCAGTACTAACTGCTTATGACAGTAGTACTAATTACTATGAAAACAGTTTTAACTAATTAAGAAAGAGATTTTTTACAAAATTTTAAGCTAAAGACATATTAAGCTACTTAAAAACAGATTAAGCTTAAAATAAGAAACAATAAGCAAATAAGCAGTATATATGTATATAACAATAAGCATGTAAAGTAAGCTAAAAAGAGTAAAATGAAGTGTAATATATCCTTTGCTCAAAACAGGGATAAAATTTGCTTTTTCAAGCTTAATCTACAAGCTCAGCTTAAGAAAATAAGCTGTAAAAGACCCATAAGCCCTTCCCGAATTAGCTTATCATCCATATTAGCTTAAAAACAAACACCTTAACCTATTCCTTTAGTAACTGCGTAACCAAGCTCAAACAAGCTTAGATAAGCTTATTTGATGTAATGAACTTTATAGAGAGCAATGTAGCTTATTAATAGCTTAACAGCTTATTAGTAACATATTGAAACCACTTTTGCATAAATGAAAAAGGAAATTTTAAGCTCAAACAGAATTTATTAAATGAAAAAAGAGATTACATTACTGAAAAGGAAATTACATAAAAATAAATGGCAATAAGCTGGAAAAATAAGCTATAAGCTAATCTACACTACTCCTACTCTAATCCTACTCCTAGATGCCTTCATTGTGTGAGTTTCTCGTTTATTTATAGTGATGTGATGAACCTTCTAGGCCTTCAGGATGCTCCTCTATCTTAAATCACATCCCTCCAATCATAACTGACTTTTAATCTATCAAATCTCGGCCCTTGGATCGTGTACACGTATCTCAACCAATAGGAGGCTTGAGGATTGCCAGCGTGTCTTAACGTGTCAGACGTGTCAGTTTCTTCTAAAAACACTTTAAGACACGTGTGAGTTGGATTGATTTAACCCTGGTTTGTGTCAGGGTAAATGGGAGGGAAAATGGGAGTAGGAGATGTATAGTAAATGTATTTTGACTTGGAATGATATATTTGGGCCTTTTAACCAGGGTTTGATTGGGCTTGGGCTATGGTAAAAGATTTAGGCCGGGTAAGGTTATAGGATAAATGGATTTGGACTTAAATTATATAAATAGGTTTAAGCTTAAACATATCAATCTTGGGCTGACTCGACCTAATAAAATGGGCCCGGGTTTGTCCGTGGAAGATGGATATGCCTTCGGCCTTGGTTTTTTCATCCTCTTTCCATTCCCGTGCTCGGATTTCGTCTGTTTTGTATTTGTTTTGTCCATTTCTTGATATCCGGTACCTGCATATACACAAACACAAAAACAAGCATATATTTACAATTTTTATTATGTTTTTGGTCTTTTGGGTTTGTTTTTCAAGGTAAAATGTATGTGTATTAAGACACATACCAAAATCCCCCATACTAAGCTATTGCCGTGTCCTCACGCAATATTATAAATAACACTTTAGAAAACTAAGAATCTTAATCCTCCTTGGTTAATTACCTCGAAAAGTAGCTAAGTATTCATCTTAAGGTATTAAAGAAATATTAGCTCTGAAAAGCCATGTTTTTCCATTTTCAACATTTTTTCCATTTTTTATGCTTATTCATAACTTTCCATACTTCAACACTTCTTAACATTGTGCTTTTATTATTCTTCAATAATACTTAGGATCATGGAACAAGCAAAATAAATTCATCGTCCCTAACTTTCACTTCTCCATGCTAAGCTTAAAAACGAGATCATTGTCGAATACAAGTCATGATACTAACACTACTCATAAATACTAATTGTGTATTACTTTTCCTCCCTTATTCCTAATTTTGTATCTCAAGATTTTATTTTTGTCATATACCCGAAGGCTCTTTAAGACTTGTTTCGATACTTGTTATATCCAAAAATAAAGCGGGACGGTTGAAAATAAAATTTAGCTTCCACCCAATTCCTTGAAAAACCGATGAAGTGAACGAAATTTTGGCTTTTGTTGCTTTCGCCTTAATTCATGTCATGCACCCTAAGGCTCTTTAAGACATAAATCAAGTAATATTATTTACACCATATACCCTTAGGCTCTTTAAAGTGAAAATAATAAAGCAACATTTTTCCAATTACTAATTTTATAAGTACCATATACCCTAAGGCTCTTTAAGGTACAAATAATTTCAAGATTAGTATTACTTTTGCCATATACCCTTAGGCTCTTTATGGCAAAAACTAATAAAATGATTAACTCTACTCATGCCATATACCCTAAGGCTCTTTAAGGCATAAGTAAAGCAATAAACATGTGATGCATATAATAAGCCAAAATTCGAATCATCGATTTTCAAGTCAAAGGAAAGTTACTAAAAATTAAATTGAACCAGACAATCTTATTTATTAAACATTTATGCATATAAGTGAGACAAGCTAATGGGAGAAAAAGCCACAATTAATACTTATGAGCTTGAAAGAAAACCAACTATTCCACGTTTAATATCATGACTTATAATTAACACTATCATTTCTCGTTCTTCGCAATTTAAAATCTCTAAGAAAGAGACTCGCGAATGCTTAGCCTAGCGAATTAAGATCGGCACTTTAACAAGTCACATAGACTGGCAACAATCTTAATTCTAATAAATCGAGTTCAGCATAATGGATAAACCTATATAAGACTAGCAACAAACTCGATTTAAATATGTTAAGGAGAAATCTAAGGTATAAAATCGGTCGGATCAAAATTTACTTCTCGTTCTCACCTTTATTTATGTCACAACACTTATTTTTCATTTTTTTATGCACAAAAATTTAAAATTTTGCTATTTTTCACATAAATCACATATTTTTGGTGGAAAAACAGGTTACGTGAGAACAACGGTCGCAGGTATAATCAAATCGATAGATTCCCCCATACTAAAACTACACATTGTCCTCAATGTGAGATTGATACCCCCATACTAATTTCAATGCATAATCTTGATATAAAGGGGTCTCTACGCAAATCTAAAGCCGTTTATTAAGTATGCTAAAGATAAACGTTAGTCGATAAGATTAGGATATCGGATTCCCAATATAAGCATGCGAAGGATTTGAAGAGCGAGTGAACGATGGACAAAACACCGAGCACGAGAGTCTTCAAAATCCGGGCAATCCTGGACAAACATCACAAACCACAAAACACGAAACACGAGAAAGAGGCGAGCCCCCTCACATCAAATGTTAGAAAATAGATAAGAAGATAGAAACGCTTGTTTTTGTTAACCGAGTCACGAGCTTGACTCGACCCCGAATTAAGTCCTCACATCACATTTATTAATAAATATTATACTAATACTACTACTAAGGATAAGCATGGGTTGCCACCCACAAAGCACATGTTTTTTAAAGAGTCACTAAGCTTGACTCGTTCCCCCATACTTGAGTTAGGTCAAGGGGATAGAAATAGAGAAACGGGACATCCAAGTGAGGAATGTCCCCTCTAAAAATCATCATCAGACTCTTAGAAAAATCAAAAATGATTTTGTCCCAATGAGATAAGAAAGGAGAAGAAAAAAAAACCAAATGCATCCCGTGATAAAAGTCTCTCGGATTGGACTTCAATGAATATCCCCGGATCAAAAATCTTGTTTTTAGATCCGGTAGGAAAAGAAACTTCAAGACCGGATCCGAGGGAATCGTCCGAAGGAGTGAAGTCCGAATCCAGGGTGGGTTGGGTGGGTAAAATATTAAGCATATGAACACGAGGTTCTCCCAAAATAGTTTCCATAACAACGTTGGTCAACTCACCCTGGTCGGGCTCAATCTCAAAATGAAACGAATCATTCTCGGGAAGAGAGTTATTGGCATGAGTAGTGGTACTGCCACTACTCGTCTCTTCCTTATAAACGATAAAAGTCTCAAATTCGGTCAAAGAATTAACCGAATAAGAGAGAGAAGTATCGAACTCCTCAAAGAACGAATCACTATCCGCAACGGGGATAGGAAATGAGGATGGAGACTTTAGCACACGATCAGAAGTAGGGTTGTCATTCAAAGATTCGATATTAGCAATAAGACGATTAATGTTCAATAATTTCGCTCGAAGAATAACGTCTTGGATTCGAAGAATATCTTCTAAATATTCCTTCTCTTAGTCAACATCATTCACCTCCTCTAAGCTGACGAGCTCAGAATTGGGGGGGGGGGTGATGCTTCAACGTACTCGATGTCTTCAAAATCATCGTCATCACTTGAAGTACCATCATTGTTGGAATCGGATAAAATCAAAGAATGATCTTTTAAAGCATTAAAAGTAGAAGAATTTTCACAAACGGGCACATCACACGTATTGTCGGAAATACCCTCGGACTCACTTGGGATTGGGACAAGGTTCTCAATACTAGACTTTATTACTTCGTCCGATTCCATTTCCGGAATAGTGCTAAGATGCTCGTCCCCCATACTTAGAGAGTTATCGGGCTCCTCGGTTGGTAAGTCGGGTGTGATTGCATTAACCGAAGAAATTTGAGGCGTTTTATTCAAAGAAATTGAGCTATACTTGTGAATAACTTTAAAATTCTTCAAACACTTCATAAATCGAGTTCTATGTTTAGGCGTCTGCTCTACGATATGCTTAACTTCCTGCTTTTCCTCATCGAGACGTTGAGAATTCAAATTAATCGAGAGAAGTTTAGTATTAAGAGCACTTTCAATCAGATCATCAACATCATTATGAATACAATAAAACTCTTTTTGTCGACAATCTTTAAGCAAATCTAGCATCATATCTTCCATTTTTTGCTTTTGCTCTTCACAAACTTTTGTGCCACATATTTCTTCAATAAGCTGACAAAAGACGAAGTTCGGTGAAAGTTCTTCCTCTTCTTTAGCTCCTTGCTTTTGAGCAAGTAATTCTTGCTCTCTCTGAGCTGCAAGTAAAGCCTCCTGCTCAAGTTGTTGATTCATTCTTTCCGCATAAGCTTCCATCATTTTACAAAGTTCGTTATTAAACTGATTCAGATTATTGATGAAATGCTGCGGGGGTTCAATTTGGTCAAAACAGAAAGAATTAGAATCATTTTGATTCATTGGTTGACACTGAAAAGTCGCATGAGGACCCCCGCAGTTTTCACAAACAAGATTTTGTTGTGAAAAATTCGGTGAAGTTAGTGGAAAATTATTATCGAAGTTTTGATCGAAACACGGGTTCTGATTGTAAACAAACGGAACTTGAGGTGAACAATCGTAACCAAAATGAGCATCGTTTCCACATAACTCACAAATATTCGTCTCGTACTGGGGTTGTGGAGGGTAGTCGGAAAAATTGAGAGAATTCGGATTTGTATCATACTTACAATGAAAACAAATTCCTCCATAACGCATATTTCCACACCTTTCGCAATTACATTGTCGACAAATCGAACCGTCTAAAGGACCTCCACACCCGTAGCAACTAGGTTGGTAATATGAAGACATGTCGAAGAATTAAACAATATAGAGGATAAGAAGAAAGAATTAAACGGATTTGAGGGTAAAGGAGAATATTTTTAGATTTTGAAAATTATTCATAAGAAAAGGAATTAAAATAAGAAAGAAAAATATTTTTGGTAACCGAAAGTTAAACGTGCACGGTAGCTCTCTAAAAATACGTACAAGAAAGCGGAGGAGTTGGTAAGCGCGAGGCGCTATTTAGAATAACCCTTCTCCTTTTGGGTGATGTTCTTAGGATCAAACCCGCCTTAAACTTTCCTTATAGCACGTAATCTAAAGGTGAGCCGTAACAATGATTAACAAACGGTTATTTTTTTAAAATAAAAGAAAATAGAAGTGTAAAATATTTTTTTATTTTTTATGGTTTTATTAAGAAAATATTCACAAATGAAAAACGATAACTTCACGAGGAAGGTTCTTCAAAACACAAATCTTCGAACGAAACACGATAATCGTAACACACTTCCCCGGCAACGGTGCCAAAAATTTGATCCCTTCCGAACACACTCTATATAATATAATATATAAGTATATAAGGATAGGTCAATTATTGTATAGTAATTATTTTCCGTTGGGTTCAAGATAAACGCTTTTAACCAAAATGTTATATCAAAAAAACCTCCCAGGTCGTTTTCCCTCGACGAAGCGTGAATTGAAAATCGGTTAAATCCGTGATCGCGCATTTTGAATGGTTTCAAACTTTTGAATTGATTATCTACTTCTATAATTAAAAGAACAAAAATCATAAAAAGAAAAATTAACGACTAAGTAATTTAAACAAGTAAACACTAAACATTAACGTGAATTAAAGAAACGCGACAATTAAAATCTAAATTATCTAAAATTAAACCTAAAATGATTTTTTTAAACTTTTCCTAATCCTAATTACTAACTTGTAAGAAAAAGCTAAGGAAATCCTAAACCGAGGGCGCGTAAAGTAAAAAACAAAGAAAACAAGAGCGGGATTCAAATCCCGTTCTTTAAAAAATGAATTTCTTAAATTTTAACCCTACGAAAGCAAATTTAAATCCTAAGCCCAAAATATGATAAAAGAAAATTTTATAAAAAAGAATTTTATTTTTTTTTGATTTTTTTTCTATTTTTTATGACTTTTTAAAGTTTTTAATAAAAGAAAATGATTAAAAGTACAAAACTAATCCTAAAAATTCTTGGAAAATTATTAAAAGTGTAAAATGCAATGACTAATTTTATAAAAATTATAACTAAAAATAAGCTGACCAAATAAGCCCTAAAATCCTAAGAATAAGCTACGACT
>BQNB010127977.1:0-19353 GCA_026074375.1 Tanacetum coccineum | reverse complement strand
AAATTATACATAGCCGTGCACCTATGTATAATTTAGAAGAAGTTATGCAAGGCTGAATAGTAGTCACCTTAAGATCTTGATAAAGATCAACTTTTTACCCGTAGTTTTGAAAAACAAAATTTTTGTGTAGTATGCAAGTAGTACAAATTGAGGGCATCCGCATATGTTACCTTATCTTTTCTCGAACGAATTCTCCATACGCGGGTACGTTCTGACTTAACAACTGTCGTTCTAATTTTCCTTTCTTTTCTCTCCATGATGGAAATTCTTTAGACCGCTCGTCTAATTATCGACCATTGATACCGAACTTAGAGGTTCTGACGTCTCTATGCTTTCTTCTCGACCCACCTTCTTTGAGTAACATTGGTAGATCTCCGAGATGCCTGCCTTTCTTTTGACTCGAAATTCGTTCGTTTGGACCACACGTTGACTTCTCTCTTCAATTACTAACTTTGTCTCTTACTTCCTTTTATTCAAGAATTGTTGTATGGATTTTCTTTTTCGGTTGTGTATCGACCGCCGCGAACTTAATGTGCTAACCGTGGCTGTCTTACGAATTGACGACTTGATAAGTTCCTTGTTTCTTATTGTCTTATCGCCAATACTTATATTCTATCATTTCCTTTAAGGACCCTCACGACATTCAATTCGTTCCCTCATACCATTGCTTACACATTAGGTGATTAATGCCACTTGTTCTATCTTCGTTGCTATCTTGTTACTTTTTTTTTAAACCCCGAGCACAAAATGCATTATGCACCTCCATGGGCTTGTATAAAATTGTTAGGAATCTTTATGAAAATTTTACAAATATTTCACAAGTGTTTAAATTACCAAAATAGACCTTCTACGATCCCAACCGTAAACCCACGTTTCAACAAGTTTTTATACATGCATTCATTCCAAACATCTTCAAAACGACCAAAAATGATTCTTGAACCTATTTTACCTCTAATATGAACACCATTTTTATCAAGAAAGAATAGTTTAAAATTCTCCTTATTAGTGGTTTTATTTTCGAATCATCAAAACCTTGATAAATCCATATAATCATATTGTATCATTTTAAAGGTATTCTAACATTTTAAGACCATAACCGAATGAACCTTACGTTTTCATAATAAAGAAAGTGCCCAAGCATAGTTTTAAAGCAATATAAAATCTAGGACGGATTTTTCATAATGGTGGTAGAATGTGACAATCCGTCTTTTAATGTCCATATTTAATTCATATTTCGTTCTTATTTTTCTTGTAAAGTGAACTTTTATGTTTTACGGTTTACGCGATTCACAATTTCTCGTTCTTGTTAATCTTAAGCCGATATAGGCAGTTTATCCGTTTAAGTGTAACCGTCTTTATTTTTATCTTTAAAAATTCCCCGTATTTAAGGTCACTACTAATTCTAATCTCATATCTATTTTTATAAATTTAAATAATTCATTTTTATTATTTTAGCAGAGTATTATTAAAACCGTCAATTTTAAAACTTTCGCGAATCGTACAATTTAAATTATCCGCTTTTTGAACGAGATATGATCACTATGAATTCCAAGTAATGCCGTTTGGTCTAACCAATGCACCGGCGGTGTTCACAGATTTAATGAATCGTGTCTGTAAGCCGTATCGTGAGAAATTCGCAATCGTATTCATCAACGATATTCTCATCTATTCCCGAGCAAGAAGAGAAGGCATGGCGACAATCGAGTGCCGGGACGTCGCTCCCGTAAGGATAAGAGGATGTAAACTCACATATAAAAGGTCACTACTTATTTTAACTCCTATATAAATTTTATAAATTTACATTTTTAAAAATTTGATTGAAATCGAAATTCTCGGATTTTGGCGAGTTTTGGACCGTAAGTCACCCGTTATCGATCAAGAAGCCAATGGGCGCTTAATTATATCCTCGTAAATTTCATTTGAGGTATTTTAGTTGGAAATAATATATCCGACCTATTTCGGGTGTGACATGTTTAAATTTGCGTTTTTGTAAAATTTGAGTGTCGGACTAGCTTTTGGGCCAATTTATTTTATTTTTATTATTTCCCATCTTTTATTTGTGTTTAGCTAAAATTGAGTCGAAGAAATCGTGATTTTTAATCAAATAGCGAGTTAAATAGGTTATCGGGCTCGGAAACTAAGTAATATAACAAATTAGCAAACAAAAGCCCAACCAAGACCAACCAAATAGGAGGGGCTGATTATTAATCCTATCAAACGCACCCTTTAGTATTTTTTTAATCTTTGGAAACTATTCTAGTATTATACAACGACTCTTTTACTAATCTTTAGATAGGGGCGATACAAACTAGATAAGGGATTCCTTATATAATTAAAATCTCTCCTCTTTTTATAAAATCCATAGCACGCTTATTCCATATCAGTTAAATAAAAACTCACGCATGCTTCTCCCATATCATCTCTGTCGAACTGTAACACCAAAACCACCATTCTCATCATCCAATCTCCACCAAATCTACTCCTTTTAACCTTAAATCATTACTACCATAAACCTTAATCTTCCCTCACCAATAAAAATCATCATGCATGGAGTTCATAAGTTCTTGATTTCTTGATGATTTCAAGTTTTAGAGTTTTGATTTGATTTGAAGCAAAAGGGTTAACAAGGGTTTGATTTTAGAAGGTTTTGGGTATATTAAAAAGTTTAATTGGTCTTGGTTTGATCCTTGTGGATTCGGCAGCCCTTGTACACCCACCTAAGGGTTGTGTTTGATCCTTTTCTTGCTTCTATTTTGTGTTGTAAGTCTCCTCTAAAAACCCTAAATTGTTGTCTAATTTTTATGGAGATGCATGTGCTTGATTTTGATTCTTTTGAGGCATGCATGATCTTAATCTTATGATCTTTGGTTTGATCTAAAAATTTATGTTATGAAAGAGATGCGTAGTAGCATTGCATGAGGGTTGATTGTGTTTTGGATGAGTTTAAAATAGGTTTGGATGGATTTCATGGGGACTATTTTAAATCAGTAGCAAAAACATATGTTTTCTCAAATAGTTTTGGCCTGGAACCTGTGATTAGATTATATGCTTGAATAGATATAGGTCTTAGCATCATGTGATAGTTGGATGATCAACCAATTCCTCCGGATGAGGAAGTTATGGTCAAAATACGAAAATAGGTCAAGTCTGGACCTTTGCTTAGAAAATGTGTTAATCTTCAGGTTTTTGAACTAAAAGTTTGAGTTTTAAAGCATGGGTTAGTACTAGACATCTTAGGGAAGCTCCATCAATTGGCCTCACATATATTTCTATTATAAATTAGGATTTATGGTCTTTTCCGTAAGGAGTAAAAATTCAGTCAACTTTCTGTTTTAACTTACGGTTAGTAAATACCCATTTCCCGTGGATTGGTAAATGGATTGATTGATTGGATTAAAGTTTTGAAAACTAGACTTCAAGTGATTTCCATGAGTGAAATCCATGTGTTTGTACCATTTATATATTAGGAGATACAAGTCAATGAACATGAGTCAATTCTAGAATTTCAGTTTTTGTGTCTTGGTTAAAAATTGTAAATGCATAGATAACCATATCTAAAATTGGAATTATATGACGAAACTTGGTAGATGTTTAAATACATATAAGATCAGTTCACACACAAATTGGGGAGTAAAAATACCTTAGATAAGTCTTGGTGCAATGTTGTGCATATTTTAGGAACATATCCCATACTCTTCAAACTATTCTTGCCTATTGTTTTTACTTATATACTATACTAAGTTGCGTCACATCCTATAAGTTGTCAGTGATTGTTGGTGACCTCTCTTGATTCATATATTAAGCTTCTCGATCCTCGTTGCTTATTCGACTTATGGTGAGTTCATAGCCTCGCTTTTTAAATGTTTTTCTTAAACCCCGCGAGGGAGATACATGCTAGTTTTCTTAAATGAACACAAGTAGTTTTATGTTAGTTTTCCTTGTACGCTGGACCCAATTATATGTGATAAGGTTGCTTGCGTAATCTTTAACGTCAAAAGACCCCAACGTGATCCTATAACGAACTTATTATGGGTATGCCGCTTGCAGCACATAAATACGCTATGGTTTAAGCATCCCGATTCGGTTTTTTGGTCTTGGATCCGATTGTAGAGCAGACCCAATGGTACGGACCTATTGTGTGGAGATTTTTAGAGGTATATGACGCAATACCTAACCTTGGGGCAATGATGACTATTGTTGGAATATGATTAGGATTATTTAAATTATGCAAAATGGATCGTGGCACGAGCTCAAATGCAACTTTGGTTAATAGCTTGTCATTACTCACAATGCTGCTTATCAAGCTGATGATTTGGATGCATATGACTCTGATTGTGATGAACTCAACACTGCCAAAGTTGCTCTCATGGCGAATTTATCTCATTATGGTTCAGATGCTCTTGCTGAGGTACACAATCATGATAATGTGAATAATAATATGATTAATCAAGCTGTGCAGGTGATGCCGTCTTCTGAACAGTCGAATGTTGTGAATCATTCAGAGACTGAAATAACCAGTGATAGCAATATCATTCCTTATTCTCAGTATGTGATCGAATCACAACAGGCAGCTGTTCAGAATTCTAACTCTTCTGCACAACAAGATGCACTGATATTATCTGTGATTGAACAACTAAAAACCCAAGTTGCTAATTGTACCAAGATAAATCTGGAAAATAAAAGTGTCAATGATACTTTAACTGCTGAGCTTGAAAGATATAAGGAACAAGTTAAAGTGTTGAATGAAGGACAAAATGTTGATTTAAAGAATAATGATAACATTTCAGATTCATGTGCACAGTCTGTAGAGATTGATCGTCTTAAACAAACTCTTTCTGAACATTTAAAAGAAAAAGAATCTTTAATACAAACAGTTTCTCTTCTCAAAGATGATTTTAAGAAAGAAGAATCTAGGAACATTGATAGAGAGATTGCTTTAGAAAAAAGGATCAAACAGCTAGATAATATTGTTTTTAAAAGAGATCAATCTACACAAACTGTTCACATGTTGATGAAACCTTAGTTTTTCTATGATCATACCACTAAACAAGCTCTAGGTTTTCAAAATCCTTTTTTTTTTTCAAAATCCTTTATATGAAGAAAAGCTCGTCAGTTGGAAACCACAAAGCTTTATGATGGTAATGTCATTAAGAACACTAGTGCTATTGTGATTCCTGACTCCGAAGAGACCCTTGTGCTTGCCAAAGAGAGTCGTTCAAAAATGCTTTTAAAACAACAGGATCCTATGGTTTTAGAAAAGAAAGTTATTACCACACTAGTTGATTATGCTGTTCTCAACCAACTTTCTCAAGATTTTTAAAAAAGATTTGTTCTACAAACTGAATTATCTTTTGAACAAGCCTTTTGGTCACAGAATTTTATGAATTCTTCAGATCCTAATTCTTCTTATAGACCCACCAAAGTTGAGGTTCCGAATGAACTTCCTAAAGTCAACATGATAAATACGAGTTTGAAGAAACTTAAACACCATCTTGCTGGTTTTGACGTGGTTGTCAAAGAAAGAACCACGACCACAGCCATCACTGAGGGCTCGTGGGGTTTTGAACATACAAAATCTTGTTTTAGGGATGAAATAATTCCATTTATAAAAGCTCTAAAGGACTTATTCAATACATTCGATCAATATTTAATTGATGAACTTTCTGAAGTTCTACAAATGTATTTTTCAATGGAACAGGCTGTGGAACACAACGTTTAGAGTCAAAATGTTTGAGTTAAAATGAATAAAGTTTTTAAATGAAAAAACGGGGGGGAGGGGGCCGCCCCCGGCCGGGCCACGACACAACTTCCTTCCACAGAACAAGTCATCAACAAAGATATAGTGAACATAATTGTGAATTCTTCTGTGAATAATGCTTATGTGAATGTGCATGAATGTGAAAAGTGTTTCAAACTCGAGACTGAGCTTCTCAACAAAAAATATTTCATTGAAAAAGAGACTTACAATAAATTGTTTAAAAGTTGTACCACTCTCGAAAAACATTGCATCTCTTTAGAAGTTGATACTCAACTTAATCAGAAAATTTTTCAAAGAGAACATTCTGTTTCAAATCAAAGTGCTCCAAGTTTTGAAAAACATTTTGAATTAAATGAATTGAAAGCTCAGTCCAAAGAGAAAGACACGGTCATAAAGAAGTTGAAAGAGAGAATTAAATCTCTAAGTGAAAATATGAATGAGGATAAGGTCAAGAAGGACATAGAAGAGATTGAAACGATAAATATTGAATTGGATCATAGGGTGTCCAAAGCTTATTGATAGAATGACATTTGATACGAACTCATAAGCAACTATTGACTCGATCAAACCAACACGAATTCGATCAAAAGAACAATGTGATGCTTTAGTTAGTCAAGTCAATCAAAAGTCTGTAGAAATCTCTGATTTAAATGTAAGTCTCCAGGAAAAAGATTTAGTCATTACAGCTCTCAAGAATGAATCAAGAAAACTTAAAGGAAAAGATTAGCTGATAATGTTGTTACAAAAACACTATTGCTCCAGAAATGCTTTAGATTGATGTGGAACCAATAGCCCTAGTTGTTGAACAATGGAAACTCTCCTAACACCATGTATGCACACTCAGGACACAACAAGACTACGATTCTTAGGGAAATAGTGGAACAAGGAAAATCCCAGAATCCTTTAAATAATTGCTTAGACTATGCTTGTAAGTACACCAAATGAATTCAAGAGTTACTTATAATAATCAGACAAACCTGCCCTAGCATCAACAATTTAAGTGATAAATTAGTGGTTGTGACACTAAAGAACAAGGACAAAAGAGTTAGATTCATTGAGCCCGTCACATCCTCAGGAAACACAATCACAAAAACAGCCTCAACATCAAACCTATGTTGTCTTCTACATGAGTAAAACCGTCTACTAGTGCTAACGGATCATAGCCTTCAGGCAATACAAAGAAAGATAAGATTCAGAAAACACCAAGTAGTACCTCAAGAGAATATAAAGTAGAATCCCACCCTAGGACAGTTAAATCTAGTTTGAAAAATAAGAATTATTTTGTTGAACCTAAAGGAATGCCAAATGTGCAGATTCCAAGCTTAATGCTCAAAATGTTAAACTTCTATATGTTGGTTTTTTTTAAAAAGTTGTAAGGTTGCTATGCTTTATGATAATCATGATTTGTGTGTCTTGTTTTTATCATGATGTGAATGCTCGTACTAATCTAAAAATCTGTAAAGAAAAGTTCAAAGAGAAAAGTTGGAACCAACAGGAATAGTGTTCACAATATTGGAACACCGTGGGAGGACCTATGGTCGGACCTTAACTATAGTAGGAAATGCGTGCCCTTAACTAGGATTAACACAACTACTGAAGTGCCCCCTAGGAAACCAACTGCTCTAGAAAGTGATACACCTAAGCATGTAGTAACATTGGTTTATTCAAGGAAACCTAGAAAATCTAAAACTGATGTTCGCGCTAGAAAACCTAAGATTATTAAATCTATATCTGCTAACAAAAAGGGACCCAGTAAATCTTGAGGATCCATAGTTTCCGATGTTCTTCTCCTCTCTTGTTGAATGCAGGTCGTCTAAATTGTTCTTTGGTATTTGGACTCCGGTCTCTCACAAGCTATGACGGAGATCGCTCTCAGCTCACCAATTCGTAATTATATTTTAGGTACTGTAAAAATTCGGACATGATCACGATGGCAAAGATATTGGAATATGGTGATTATCAGATTAGGAATGTGACGATCTTAAGGGTTTACTATGTGGAAGGACTTGGACATAACTTATTCTCCGTTAGGCAATTCTGTGATTCGAACCTTGAAGTTGCTTTTCGTCAACACACCTGCTTCATTTGTAATCTAAAAGGTGTTGATTTATTGGCTGGATCTTGAGGCAACAATCTGTATACACTGTCTCTTGGAGATATGATGGCGTCCTCCCTAATATGTCTCTTGTCAAAGGCCTCAAAGACTAAGTCATGGCTATGGCATCGACGTCTGTCTCATCCGAAACTTTGTGCATCAACATTTTAGCTAGACATCGGTCTAGTTCGAGGTTTCTCCCCTAAGTTATAATTTGAAAAAGGACCATTTTGTGCTGCTTGTGCAATGGGCTAAAGCAAGAAGAACCCCAAAAACCATAAATTGATAGACACCAACCAGAAAAACTCTATATTTTGCACATGTATCTTTGTGGGACCAATGCGTGTCGCAAGTGTTAATGGAAAGAAAGGACATCTCATCATTGCCAATGATTAATCTCGATTTTACATGGTTAAAGTGTTAAGGTCAAAAGATGAAGCTACAGATTTCATAATCAAGTGTTTCAAGATGATCCAAGTGCGACTTAAAGTACCTGTTTGACGAATCAGAACAAATAATGGAACTGAATTTGTTAATAAAACCTTGCATAAATATTATGAGAAGGTTGGCATCTCTCATGAAACATCTGTTGCTCGCTCTCCACAGCAAAATGGTGTCGTTGAAAGACGTAATCGTACGCTAATTGAAGTTGCCCGCACAATGTTGATTTATGAAAAAGCTCTGTTATTCTTATGGGCAGAAGCAGTTGCTACCGCATGTTACACCTAAAATCGTTCCATCATACGTCTTCGTCATGGCAAAACACCATATGAGCTTTTACATGACAAACTTCCTGACTTATTATTTTTCCATGTATTTGGTGCACTCTGCTATCCAACAAATGATAGTGAGAACTTGGGTAAGTTACAACCAAAAGCTGATATTAGTATTTTCATTGGCTATGCACCCACAAAGAAAGCATTTCAAATTTACAACTAACATACCAGACGAATCATTGAAATAATTCATGTAGATTTTGATGAGCTGACAGCTATGGCTTCTGAACACAGTAGTTCAGGACCCGCACTTCATGAAATGAATACTGGAACAATCAGTTCAGGACTCATGCCAAACCCTCCCCCTTCAACGTTATTTGTACCACCTTCAAGAACTGATTGAGATATTTTATTTCAACCAATGTTTGATGAATTACTCAACCCTCCATCAAGTGTTGATCACCCAGCCCCTTAAGTCATTACTCCAATTGCTAAGTAGGTACTCCAGAACCGCTGTATCAACCGATTCACCCCCCCATTCCTCAACAAATGTTGACCAAATGCACCATCACTAGTATCTCTCAAAAAAAACACGAAATCTTAAGCTTCTGTCACTTTCGCTAACGAAGTTGAGAAAGACAATCATGACTTAGATGTTGCCACACATGTATACGAATCCGTTTTTGGTATGCCTAATTCCAGAAAATCATTTTGAAGCATCTTCTTCTTCGGATGTTATTCCTACTGTTGTGCATACTGCTGCTCCTAACTCAGAACACATTACCAAATGGACCAAGGATCATCCTTTAGATAACATCATCGGTGAACTTGAAAGACCTTTTTCCACAAGACTCCAACTTTATGAACAAGCCTTATTTTATTACTACAAGGCCTTTCTCACATCAGTTGAACCAAAGAACTATAAAGATGCATTAACTCAAACATGTTGGATTGAAGCAATGCAAGAGGAGCTTAATGAATTTGAACGTTCTTGAAGTCTGGGAACTCGTTCCCTCGACCGGATAAAGTGATGCGTCATTACTTTGTTAAAATGATTCTACAAGGTGATACTGATGATTAAGAGGAATTCTGAAAAAACAAGGCTCACTTGGTTTTGCTCGTGGTTACGTCAAGAGAGGGAATTGGATTCCTTGAGGAATCCTTTTGCTCCAGTGGATAGACTTGATGCTATTTTAATTTTCACTCACATTTGCTGCTCACATAAATGGATTGTCTACCAATTGGGTGTTAAGACGACATGTCTTGAATGGCATTTTTTTGTGCGTAAGAAGTTTATGCTCAGCCAACCAGACGGGTTTGTGGAATCAAGACAATTCCGGAAACATTGTGTACAGCTTAAGAAAAGCCTCTATGGGTTGAACAAAGTCCTAGCGTGTGGTACGATCTTTTTGTTCAAAGTTTATGCTCTCTTAGGAATTCTCTAAAAAGGAACCGTTTTTTTTTTTGTTTTTTTATATTGGGTAACTATTTTTTTTTTTTTTATTTTTTTCCCAAAAACCAATTGTTCATCAGAAGACAAGGCAAAGATATTCTCCTGGTACAAATCTATGTTGATGATATAATTTTTGCGTCTACTACACCTGAACTATGTGACCAATTTTCAAAAATAATGTGTTCAAAGTTTAAGATGTCGATGATGGGCAAAATATCATTTTTTTCTAGGACTACAGATTTCACAAAGTCCTAGAGGCATCTTTATAAACCAGTCTAAATATGCTCTAGAATCTTTGAAAAAATATGGTATGGAATCTAGTGACCCCGTGGATACTCCCATGGTGGAGAAATCCAAACTAGATGAAGATACACAAGGGAAAGCCGTTGACCCTACACACTATCATGGAATGGTTGGCACCCTTATGTATCTCACAGCCAGTAGACTAGACCTTACATTTATTGTATGCATGATCCCGGTTATCAGCTAAGACTACCGGAAAATCACTTACATGCTATAAAAGGAATCTTTAAATACAGTAAGAGGAAAACCGTTAATAAAAAATTTATAATTTACATATAAGGGACTTGGTATCCAAAGGATTCTTCTATTGCTCTAACAACTTATGCAAACGCTGATCATGCAGGTTGCCAAGATACTAGACGAAGTACATCTGGAAGTATGCAATTATTCGGAGACAAACTTGTTAGCTGGTCATCAAAAAGGCAGAAAAGATACGATATCCAGTTACGGAAAAAAGGCTTTGGGGGGAAAAAAAAAATAAAAAAATTTTTTTTTATTTTTTTATTAATAAAAAAAAGGGGGGGGGGGGCAACTTTTGGGGTCTGGCTGTGTGCTCAAATCCTTTGGGATGAGATAAACGACTTATGGACTTGGGATTCAATAAAATTCCAATGTACTGTGATAACAAAAGCGCTATTGCCTTATGCTGCAACAATGTTCAATATTCTCGATCAAAACATATTGACATCAGATTTACTGCATAAAACAGAAAGTTGTGAATAGAGTAGTAGAGAGTGTGACTTTGCCAATACGAAGTTATTTGTTAGCGGACATCTTCACTAAAGCCCTTTGGCAGAGAAAGAATTGAATTTTTTATCAACAAGTTGGGAATGCGAAGTTTTACGCCAGAGACTCTGAAACAATTGGCAGATGAAGCTGAAGAATAGTGGTTGTACCTATTCAAATATCCTGTATAAAATATGTATATATATTAAAAAAACCAGAAAAACCAAAAAGATTTTTATTTATTTATTTTCAAAACATTTATAAACATAAAATACAAAAATATAAAATATATAAAACCAAAGAAAAAAAAATTAAAAAATGAGAAAAATATAAAAAGAGGGTATAATGCATGTCTTTCTGAACAGTCGAATGTTGTAAACCTTTCAGAGACTAAAATAACCAGTGATAGCAATATCATTCCTTATTCTCAGTATGTGACAGAATCACAACAGGCGCTGTTCTGAAATTCTAAAAAATCATGTCCAACAAGATGCACTGATATTATTGTGATTGAACAATGAAATCCCAAGTAAATAATGGCATGTCTTCGAAATCCATAACATTTAACTGTCTTAGAAATGTCATTTAATATTGATACGAGGCTGTAAATGAAATGTTCGAGCAGGAAGTTCAAAAGTTTTCTAAAACATGACCAAAATGGTTGCTATTATTTTAGATAGCAACAGGTTATCATCTTAAAGGCAAGTATTTCAAAAAAGAAACCTTGACCTCATAAATAGAATTATTCTCGGGCATGGGGTTACTTAATGAAATGAAAAAGCTTGTGTTTACTTTGCACAGTCAACCCGTGCTTCTATTACAATAAGTGTACCGTGTGTTAGTGCATTTATTTGTCAATTAGGAGAAATCTTATTTTTATTGGTAAAAAGTTGTCTTCATAATGAAACAGTGTTTTCAGTAATCACAAAAAAAGATTTTCAAAGATAATTCGACCACTCAAATAATGACAACAACTCTTTAAATAGAAAACGGGTTATTATTTGAGGGGGAGAATGTGTCAACAAATAATCTTTTAAAACGGTCTTTCAAAATAAGTCACGGAATAAATAATATATGTTGTTTGATAATGCACGGATTAACAATTTCAAAGGGTGTTAATTTATATTAACTATAAGAGCTTTAGATGTCATTTATTTCAAACTTTAAGGACTTATTTGCAATTTAAGACTCAGTTGATTCTCACGGGATTGATTTAAACTTATCAATTCTTCGAACACGATCTCTAGTATATTTGCGTACTAGGTTTTGCTAATTCTGAGGTATCAAAACCAGCAAGGGGGAAGAAATAGATATACAAGAATGATAATGAGTACACGTGTTAGAATTCATACCCTATTCTCATTTTAGGTCATTCCGAGAAGACGATTGTCATAACCGTAGAGAAAATCAGTGTTTTAACTTGTTACTTTCGGGTGCACTATTTCATCTACATGAGGGAAGAGATATCTTATTATTTTTAGTATGCATTATTTAAGATACTAGGGGAAGTGTTGAGAGGAATAATTAGTTAAATCGTGAGAAGATTTCTTTTCTGATTCAATTTAATGTTTTACTCCTACTGGTCAATTCTATAAGCTTATTCTTAAAGAAGTAGATATATTGATAGAAAAGGTAACACATAGGTATGATGTTTCCTTTAGATTTTCATGGTATCCTGTAGAAAGATATGTCTACTTAGAGGACTTAGGTTGACTTTGGAGTTATCATTTTGACTTTTTAGAGGGATATTGTGTCATTCGTGTACTTAATTGAGCTTTGGTGTTTCATTTTATTATCTCACTACCCTGAAGAGAGAAATGCGCTCATCCGAGACGGTGATTGACTTTGGTGTGGCGGTATCAAATTTCTTGAAGGGTTAATTTGTGTGCTTTGATAATCTGGTCTTTATACATCAAGACTACTTGATGCAGCTTGCAAGAAAGTTTTGAAATCTACTCAAGAAAGGATTGCGGATTTAGGAGGAAGCTAAGACAACTTCTTAAGAGAGACTACGAGGAAGACCTACGGCTGCTACAAAGAACTATATGATTCTATCATATGATGTTCTCATCATTCAGGTCAAACCTCGTACATATTAATCTTGTGAATATATAAATGTGTAGTGTAGACTTAAAAATTAGGCATATATAGTGTTTGAGAATGAATTTTTAAGAATTTCTTAGTAAATTCAAAAAATTTCAAATTAACATACTCAAACACCATATAATACCCTCATAATTTCGAGGGGGGAGCTTTAAAATTGTTCCTAATTCGGCTTGTTTAATAATTGGACATTTTTTCCCCGAAAGCAGTTATATTTTTTGAATCAATTTTTGGAATTATCCAAAATATCAAGAGGTTTAATATTTTTGATAAGGGGAGAAAATGTGATTAAAATATATGGCTAATAATGTGATTTTTAAGATCTCAAGTGTACGCTATCCCATGTATGTGTTAAACTCTTTTGATTAATCGATGCACATATGAAGGGGGAGCAAATGGTTACGTGATTGGCAGAAATGTAGAAGTACCAAAAGATCGACCATTTATATTACTTTATTGGAGTTATAAAGTGGTTAAGTTTAGAATTCATTCCTATGTTCCAGCCAGAACTGGAAGAGGATACTACCCTGGGAAATTCCACTAGATTAGTTGTAGTAGTCTTAGTATGAAAATAAAGGGTAAAAGTGAAGAATAAGGGAAAAGTGCGACTGATTGAGCTAGTAATGGAACAAAACCACAAGGTACGAGTTATGAAGTCTCGGTAACGCTTTAAGGGGTTGAAGAAATAAAAATGAAAAAGTTAAAGATAAGGGTGAAAAATGAAAGAAAGCCCCCTTATTTACTTAGGCGCAGAAAACCAGGTCAATACATCTGCTGTCAAGAATCACAAAGATGATTGCTGACATTGAAGACTGACATCATGGAACCAGTGATGCAATGCACAACCCTCCCTAGCCACTCAGAATCTCTCAAAAGATTTCTGTTTCATTTCTCACGGCGATTACACGCATTTCTATCAACTTTCTCACTCCGAGTTAGTTGGTATTGAAAAGGTGGCAGTCTGCTCCCAGCCTTCGATCACTAAAACCAAAATGCACTATTGAGTCTAGAGCCAAAAGAAATTATCCATAAATCTCATTAGGACAATTGTCAATATTATGCTTGCTATCTCACACAATGTGAATAATGAGATATATATATAAAGAGTCCTACGCGTTATCCTTGTGATTTTGCCAGAACATCAGAGTGATACTCAAGTAATCACAGTGAAGATGGAAATCCTGCTTGAGCAACATAAAACAAGCCTCATGGTTGTGTAGGTACTTGTGCGATTCTATATGAATCAAACTTGTGACAACTGGAAAGAAACGATGGTGCGATTCTAAAGAATCAAACTTGTTCCAGTATATGAATTGACGATTGATGATGACTTTTTGAAATGATTAACACTTCTCGATTGTCACGAAATCCAGATTTGGCAAGTGGACACATCAATTGATTATCATCTGGTTTTCTATCAATCGATGAGACAGTAACTCACTAGTTCACTCTTATCGTGATGTCTGTTAGACATTCCGGTAATGAGAATGTTGGGAATTATAGATTTGATGAGACAAAAGAACAAAAGAATGAAACTCATGTGTGCTCGCATACTCTCTCGCTCGCACTCGCGACATCTAGATATTCTTCAAGATGTCAGCGAGAAATCATGAAGCATTCCCATAGATAGATCTCCTTAAGAAGATAAAGATAATAGAAGATATTCCTTAATGTTTAAAAGATTTAGTTGGCTAATGTTTATCTTCCTTTGTAAGCCTTGATATCTCTCTATATAAAAAGATCCATAAACGTGTAGTTAAAGTGTACACATAAAAGAAAAAACATATGCGTGTGTATCTCAGAGGATGTAGACGGTTTGAGTCGCGCGCGCGCTCGCCGTCAAGCATGGTAAGATCCCTGTTATAGGTGTAACAAGATCTTTACTGATCATATCGATTTGAGGGCTTGGTGGAAACGTATGGTTGTGTAAACCTTGTTCAATAATAACATTGAAGTTCTAGAGAGATAATTCCGATGTCGCCCACTCCCTCCCCCCCATGCCCGCCTCCCCCTCCTCATCGTTATTAGAGAGAATCTAGATATTCTCGCTCGCACGCTCTCTCAATCTTGAGCTTAAACGATCCAACAGAGAACATGCTGAATTTGATGAATCTAATACATATGTGTTAGGAAAGTTTCATACTTCAGTTAGAAAATCCTGTCAAGGAGATTCTTCTTAAATTGAATCTACCTGTAATAGGCATCCTCACGGTTTCGAAGTTACTCTAACCAAAACACGGGCGAATAACAACTCGCTATTTTCGTCCCGCTTTAATTGCTAACTGTTTTAATGGCATGTTAATTAAAGATGGAGGAGTGAAGTTACCTGATTCCACTCTCCACGTCGCACAGATTATAACCACATGGCTCATACCCGACCCGACAAACAATTAAAGACATATGACAATGCTCAAGTACATGCTCTCTCTGACTTCCGCTACTTCTGATCTCCCCACCACGCCCTCTCCTTTTTGTGTGTGTGTGTGGGCTAAAGTGGCCAAAGAATTCAAAGTCCAAGAAATTTTTCCAAAGGGAAGTTTCTCGTCATTGAGATACCGAAACGTTTTCTCGAAGATGGACGAAGTGTTATAGAATGTGATTTATGTTTTAAGTAAGAAAGATGTGTAGTGTGTTTCAAGCTGTGTCAGAGACTGTAGAAACAACAACAGTGTATGAGCACTGCCCGCTCGCATACCACACCCCAAAATCACCCACTCGGCGCACTCGAGATGCCCTACTCGCTTTACAAGATGTGAAAAAAAGATTATACTTGGTTGAGAGATATATAGTAGATGCTCAAGATCACATAGTTACATAGAAGTCAAAGGAACAAGCTCAAGCCTAAAGTCAATGATCACTACGCTATATTCACAAGATAAAGAAAAGAAAAAAAATAAGTTTGAGTGACCTCTCGCTCTCGAAGACCTTCACAGTATGCTAGGTTTAGGTTTTTTGTAAAATGGAGTGACCTCCCTTTGGGGGAGATTTGTTAGGAATACAAAATTCTAGAAAGTATCGGTCACTCCATAGATAACTGTCGTTAGCTCGTTAAGTATTATTTGGAACCTTGTAGCCTATGTGTGTAGGAAAAAGGACAGGATAAAGCCCATCCCCCCCCCCGAAAACTACACTCTCCATAGCCCCCCCCCCCAGCACACGCAAAGAGAGTGTGTTCAATATTATATACACTATCCATGCCTTTGGAGAGGTGGTTGGTTGTTCATTAATTCACACACATATTACAAGTTTTCTCTTATGTCTCTTTCTCTCTCTAACTCTCGCGCGCGCATTCACTCCACTCGCGTCCCTCACAAAACACAACTCTTTCTCTTTTCATGTATGTTATTTGATTGTTCTTCAATATTAAATGTCTAGTTTCTTACATAACCATTAATTGTCGAAACCCTTTATAAAGGGTGCCAAAATTGAATATGTTGTAACTACCAACACATTCATACATAAACCTTAACTTTCTAAACCCTTTATAAACGCGCGCGCGCCACCAATATTGAAATATATCGCGTAACTTACCAACACATTCATACACCCCTAACGCCTCTCACGCCTCCCGCCTCCCTGTGCTCGCGATCTCTCTCTCGAGGGATCTGTACAAAACAATATTATATATAGATATATAGTTAGGTTTGTGTTGTAGTGTTAGCTCTCGCACCTCGATATAGAACAGTTTTATAAGTATAGAGAATTAAGAGAGGAAGCATAGGTCTTTCACAAATTTCCAAAATTATAAAAAAAAGAGAAATGTGAGGGACAAGTAAGTTTGTATACAAGCTTTAAATCCACCCACCCCTAATGTTGATTAGGTAGGTATTTATAGGAGAGGGAGGATTAGCTTCCTTTTCTTTATTTTTTTTATTTTGCAATCTAGTCCCTATTCTTTGGATAATATGTTATTTTCACTTTAAGCATATTTCTCCTTATTACAAACCTCACTTTCTACTTTGTAAATAAAGACTGAAACATTATAATATATTTAAAAAAAACAACTTAATGTATCTTAAATCAAACCTTTTATGATCCTAACAATTCCCCCAAAGGGAGGTCACTCCATTTTACAAAAAACCTAAACCTAGCATACTGTGAAGGTCTTCGTTCTTGTGCACGCAAACTTCTTTTTCTTTTCTTTATCTTGTGAATATAGCGTAGTGATCATTGACTTTAGGCTTGAGCTTGTTCCTTTGACTTCTATGTAACTATGTGATCTTGAGCATCTTGAGATCATCAACCAAGTATAATCTTTTTTCGACATCTTGTAAACTTTGCCATCTCGTGAACTTGTGACTTTTGGACGACATGCTCATACTGTTGTTGTTTCTTGGTCTTGAAAGCTTGAATAAGACATATTTCTTAAAATTGTTTAACTATAACACTTCGTCACTTCGAGAAAGACGTTCGGTATCCGAGTGACAAAAACTTCTTTGAAATTCTTTGACTTTAATACTTTGTCACTTCAAGAAAGACGTACGGTATCAGAGTATCGGAAGTCTTGAAACATGTACTTGAGCTTTCATGATGTCTTTATGTTTGTCGGTCGGGTATGAGCATATGGTTATGAATCTTTGAGATAGTTGGAATCAGGTAACTTCACCTCCATCTTTAAGTATCATGCATTAAAACAGTTAGCAATAAAGCGGGGGGACGAATATAGCTTTGTTATTCGCCCGTGTTTGGTTAGAGTAACCTTCGAATCCGTGAGGATTGGCCTATGATCAGGTAGATTCAATTTAAGAAGAATCTCCTTGACAGGATTTCTAACTGAAGTATAGAATCTTTCTAACACATATGTATTAGATTCATCAAATTCAGCATGTTCTCTGTTGGATCGTTTAAGCTCAAGATTGTTTAGATCTTATATCTAGGATTAACAATAACGATGATAACAATATGCACATCGGAATTAAATAAAGAACATCAATGTTATTTGAACAAGGTTTTATTACCATACGTTTCCACCAAGCCTCAAATCTATAATGATCAGTTAAAGATCTTGTTTACAACCTGATAACCGGGATACAAGTTACTTGATCTTGAGGCTGCACCACATAAACTAGAAGTCTTAAATCTCTTGAGATACAACCACGCATATGTTTTTTTCATTTTATGTGTACACTTTTATCTACATCTTTATAAATGTCGGTCGAGTATGAGCATGCGGCTATGAATCTGACTCGTCCATATCTAGTTGCTGCCACCATTGGGAATACCTGCAGGTTAAGGTTAGTGATAATCAACAGTTATGGACAAAAGTGTCTTTGTCACTTTGTCAAATACGGTTGTAATAACCATAATTCCCCGTTGATCAGTATAAATACTGCTTCTGATCAGATAGAATTATGAAGAATCTTCTTGAAAAGGTTTCGCAGCTGCACTAGCCGTTCTCATAACCAGAACATCTCAAAGCAGGCAACACGGTATGAGTGAACCAGCGAGTAACTATCTCGCCGATTGAAATAAAAATTTATTTGAAAATCAATCGACGTGTCACTTGCTAAAGTGTTTTTGCGACACATCAAGAGATTTTTAAACATTTCAAAATTCATTAATCGTCAATTCATATACTGGAACAAGTTTGATTCATATAGAATTGCACCATCATTTTTTTCCAGTTGTCACAAGCTTGATTCATATAGAATCGCACAAGTCACCTACCAAGAGCTTGTTTGATGTTGGCTCTAGAAGGATTTCCATCGTCATTGTGAATACTTTCGTATCACACTGATGTTCTGGCAAGATCACTCGGATAATGCATAGGACTTTTAAGTTATTACTTGTTTTCATAATGTGTGAGCAACAAATATATTTGAACAGTGTCCTAATGAGATTTATGGATGATCTCTTGGCTCTAGACTTAATAGTGCACTTTGGTTTTAGTGATCGGAGGCTAGAGCAGACTGCCACATTTTCAATACCAACTAAGTCGGAGTGAGAAAGTTGATAGAAAT
This sequence comes from Tanacetum coccineum, assembly GCA_026074375.1. Classification (NCBI taxonomy): domain Eukaryota; kingdom Viridiplantae; phylum Streptophyta; class Magnoliopsida; order Asterales; family Asteraceae; genus Tanacetum; species Tanacetum coccineum. The sequence goes on along the minus strand of BQNB010127977.1, from coordinate 239 downwards.
GCGTGTAATCTCCGTGAGAAATGAAACAGAAATCTTTTGAGAGATTCTGAGTGGCTAGGGAGGGTTATGCATTGCATCACTGGGTCCATGATGTCAGTCTTCAATGTCAGCAATCATCTTTGTGATTCTAGACAGCATATGTATTGACCCGGTTTCTGCCTAAGTGTAAGGGGGGCTTCTTTCTTTTCACCCTTTATCTTAACTTTTATTTTTAATTCTTCAACCCCTTCAGCTCTTAT
>BQNB010127974.1:3507-19353 GCA_026074375.1 Tanacetum coccineum | reverse complement strand
AAGCAAACGTTAGGGCAAAACAAGGTAGATGAAATAATATTTATACAAAATAGGCTGACTGGATACATTTTCTTTATTCATCTCCCCACTTATGTATGTGTAATGTGTTGTTATATAGGAAAAAGGAACGATTAATGCTAGGGGAAGTCAAAATAATGAAGGGATGGTGGACCCAAGTCATCAAAAGTTGAAGCAAATGCTATGGGAAAACAAGGTAAACTTCAGTGACACCATACCACGTAGTAATTTCCTGTATATGTTTGGGTTCACCCGCTAGCTCATTACAATTTGGCTCTGCCATGGGGTCGATCAGCCTTATAACAGACATCCAGTAGCAAACTAGCTAAAAGCTTCAGCTTAGGCCATGCCCTCATTCTTTTGTATAAACAGAAGAGTGAAAAGAAATGCCGGTGTTCCTGAGGTATTAATTTATAATGTACCAGATCGTTTTCTTCTAGGACATGCCTATACTAAAGTAGCACTCCTTTGGTGCACGGATTTTGTTTACCTCTATCGGTTTGGAAATGTAAGGATGTCTAGTAATGGGGTACTTCACTTCGCTTTATAAAATTAGAAATTGGTAACTTATAAATCACAATGGCATTACTCACCGTGTCATGATGACATATTATCTGTAAATTAGCGGTTATGGTGGAGTGTCTATTTTGAAAATTTAACTTTGAACATACTGTTAGATCTGTTCGTAAAAATTGGCTTTTGAGACTAGACAAACTGTTACAGGCCTATCGTGCGACTTGAAAACCACACCAGTTGGCATAAACCTTTATCGTCTTGTTTGTTGAAAAGGTGTCATGCCAATCCGTGTTTTGAAAGCCACATGGTTTGCCATATTAGCAGGCAGTATCATATTCTGCTTTTAGGGCACACAATCTCAAACATCGTCTTTCACTTACGGGTTAGGGGGCGTAAGGTATTGCATTCACAAACTGATTGTCATATAATCCCATATTAGCAGGCAGCATCATACCACTGAGCATCATACCACTGAGCAGACATAACTATTTTAGTGTTAATTTGAAGATTTACATGTGTTTTTACTTTCATACGAAACACCTTTCTTAATACTTCTTATGAATTTGGTTCTGTGATCCTTGAACTGTAACTTTTTGAATAGGATGCCCTCCTATACACTAGTTAGTTATACGCTTATAGTGATCTACATATTGCTAGTACCAAATCCAAAACATTACCCAAACACACTTAGATAACCCGTGTTCAACTAGATTCTAGACATCAATGTTACCTATCACTCTGCTTCACAAGGTACTAAAAGCACTTTAACATTTTAACTACTCTATTAACAGCAACAAGTTCTTAAGATACAAATGAAATTTAGGAAATTGTTTACTAACCATTAGTAATCTCTCTCTATATTTGATCACATTTTATACTATTTCTGTATGCAGGGACTACCACTAGTTGGAAATTAGGAACAAAGAAAGATCAATGCTAGTGTAATTCAGAATAATGAGGAGATGGTGAATCCAAGTCGTCAAAATTTGAAGCAAAAGGTAGGGGAAAACTAGGTATTAGACCGATACGTTGCGTCAGAACATGTCAACTTGTCGGAATTACTAGCATTGGTTATAAGTTCTGTAGTAATTCTAAATCATGTTGATATAAATATCTTCAATGTTACAATTGAAGTTACAGTTTTGATCTTTTGATGGGAAAAAATAAGTAGATTCAGCAAAACAGATTAGAAGTTAGTATCAGCTACTAATTGGGCTTCCTACATGCAATTCATTGTTGTTTACACGATATATTTTATTCAAATGCAGATTTTTGATCATTCCATGAAGAGTAAAAACACCTCAAGAATTTGGTATTCTGGGTCTGGACCTGGAAAGGGTGCATTTGAAAGGCTTGATTCGCAAAACCCAAGTACTAATAATGATCGTCACCCTATCAATAAGGAACGTGGCTATTGCGATTTCACGATAAAAATCGGATTATACAGAAGGATAATAGTAAATGGAGAACCTGTATCGGGAAGATCACCAAGAACATGAAGTTAATTCTCCACAAACTAATACAGTCACTAGTGCTCCTCACCAAGAAAACATTGCTTCAAATTCAAATGGTGCGTTTCTTAATCTAAAACTATCTGTTTCATTGAATGATAAATTGATTCTTATTTTAACTAAATCTATGTAGGCACAACTATTACTAGGAAGGAATCGAGAGCTTTGAGTGCAAATAGAAAGAGCAAATTTAATCAAAGAAAATTGGTTTTTGAGATTGACGATTGTGCGGGACGTATAGTTGGGGACGATAGCCAAACCTTTATTACCAAGGGTGGATGTGTGGTGCGAGAATGTGTTGTGTTTGATGGAAGAACTTGGAAGAAGCAACCTGATTTGTTGAAACAAGATATCACCAGCAAGACCACGATAATTTTTTTAATAGAACAAGGTTGCAGCGAAATTAATCATCTATTAATGGATTTCGAGCTTTGTTTTTTTGTAGGAACACTCAGATTTTAAATCAACATGCCCGCTGATGGCACGTGCTATTAAAACACAGCTAGCAAGCCACCATAGAACTAAGCAATATATATTGCACAAGCATTACCTAAGGTACCCTACTAAAGAGGAGGCAACCACACATCCACCAAACGGTGTAAAGGTTGCTGAGTGGGTCCTCCTATGTGATAGGTTTGCGAGCGAAGAGTTTCAGGTTCTAACTCTTCTTATAGATCTATTGATAATTACAAATTACTATTTAGAAGGCAATCCCAAAGTGGGTTGTTTAGCTGCAACAAACCTGATTTATATCTACTGTATCTGCTGTTATTTCAGATTCCTCCTTTGATATTTGGACTTGTTTATGTAGTAATATGTTAATGTTGACATATTAAATTGAATAACCCATTCTTCTACTTTTAATCTCGCAGAAAATAAGCGCTACAAATAAGCATAACAGAGCTTGTAATGAGGTCCCACCTACTGTTGGCACGAAGTCAGTTGCAAGGAGAATTCATGAAGTTAGTTACAAATTAAGGATGTAGAAATACTAGTGCAATTTAAAAAGGTATTATTTGCTTTGGTCATAATTGTTGAATATCATTTGAAACAGAAAAGGAAACGAGGAGAAGAAGTAACGGCGATTGGAGGGTACAAGATAGCTCACTATTCAAAGAAAAAGAAAGCAATGATCAATGATAAGGCCAATAAGATTTGGGTATTTTCTCTACTGTTGCATCTTTGGCACTAAAATCTTTATATTCATCTTAATGCCTAGATGGTTGTAATAAACTGCTCTTTTATTATGCAGCTTGATTTACAAAATGAGGAAGCTAGTTCTTCATGTACACCGGCTGAGATTTGCATAGAAAAACTGGGTCATATTCCAGGACATATAAGGGGACGGTCAGCTTCTACCAAGCATGTTTTTGAGACTGAAAGTTTAAGAATGGATCTTAATTCAGAAAAGGAAAAGTCAAAGCAGTTGGAGAAAGATCATTTGGAATTGAAGGAAAACCATCTCAAACTACAAAAGGAGCATGTCAGCCTTACAAAAAAAGTGGATTATCTATTGAAGCACTTCACTGCATGGCAATCTCAAGAAAATGTAAGTTCATATTTTATATCTTCAGTAGTTTAATTAACTGAGAATTATTTACATGACTATTTTAAGGGGCTATATACAGCTCATAATCAAACTTATAAGAATTATGTTGACTCTTAGTATCTCTGATTATGAGCGTGTAAATTGGGGCTATATAGCCTGACTGTAGAATACCTGACTGTAGAATACTTGAAAGTTACACAAGTGATATTGCCTTACAGAACCAAACAATAACAATCAACATATGAGTGCATAAATGAACAGTAGGCTTCTTCTCTTCAATAGGCTCCTTTACGACACAAGATAATTTGAAATGCACATATTATTTGGTTTGTCTTAGAGTTTTTATCGTTTTGATGTTATGGGAGATATGAACTCGAGGTCATCCTAAGATTGATGTTTTTAGAAAGGCAAACCCCAATGAGCATGTCTATTAATTTTAACATAGTATACATAGGCGGTATGACTTTCATTCCCGTCGTAGTTGTTTGGTTGGTACGTCTGGTAATCAAAAATTTGGTATCAAACCTTCTTGATTGAATTATGTTACTCCGTAGATTAGTTGTTTGCTTGTGATTCTTGGCTTCTTGCTTTCTTGTACACAAATAGCCAAGTACAGTAATCGGGTTGCTTGTCTTGTTAGGAGAATGTTAAATTTTAGTCTGCTGTCAAATGCATAATGAATACTCTGCAGTAAAACCACCCCGTGTTCTCCTGGTAAAGAATCTCTTCTTTCCGTCGGCTCATATTCATGTTAATCCGTTTCCTGGTTAGTAGCTCCATCAAAGTCACTCCAAAAGAAAAAAATTACAACATCAGAAATACTTCACCAATTCACTAGGATTTACATTTCCTTTCCACAATGTCCAACCCAATTCATTGTTATCGCTACATCCTCATAACTACGAATTGGAATTTTTGCCACACCAGGCACCCCAAGAATAGGAATCTGATGATTACAGTAATATTTCATCAATCTCCAAAGTACAAGGCCATCAGAACAAATTCATTATTTTTGCAGCTAACATTTCAACAGGTAGCAAATACCACCGAATAGGCCATCATTTAATATAAAGGGGGTGTTTTGGCATATAATCTGTTTAAGGTTTTGAAGATAAGATTCAGATTTCCGGGATAATATTAATTTTGTGCTTTGAAATTATTATTTTTATGCAGGAGGATTATGATAGTGAAGATTATGATGAAGCTCAAGATGATGGCATGTAGAAGTTTGGATGAAGCTCAAGATTATGACGAATCTCAGGATTATTTGTATTTTTAGTTGAAGTTTAAATGATAAATCGAATATTGTTGGACGTATGGATCAAGTGATTTCTTGTTGTTGACGACGTATGCTCATCTTTTATAGCTTTTTGTCATTTCTGATCTACAGAATTTTGCAGCCAATATAGAATTGAAAATTGCAAATTGCAAATTGCAGCCAATATAAAATTCTGGAAAGTGACGACGTATGTCGTCACTATTGGACGTTAAGGTTTGTTAGTTTCTCGTTAGGTTCACCCAATAAGTGACGCCTTTTTTTCGTCACTAATTCCAGCATATAGTGACGATGTTAGCCACTTTTGTGATTAAATTACGTGAAGAAATTTGTTGTCACGCACCCGTAAGTGACGACTTTAGTTCGTCATTAATTTAGTGTCAAATTCAATTTCGTCATTAATAAATTTGTGACGGAGCTAATGTGACGACAAGTGACGACGTCAATTTTCGTCATTAAACTGGTTTTGTGACGAATTTTCCTCTAATAGTGACGATTTTTCATTCGTCATTAAAGCCCTTTTTTCTTCTAGTGATAGTAGCTAGCAAGTAAAGTTAACGCAAAAAGAAACCATCCATTACAATGCACAACTTTCAACTCACCTATAATCGTGGAACATTGTATTTAAAATAAAAACGGGTATGCACGTACACGCCCTTTGAGTTGTAGAACCGCCGAGTATTATTATAACTGGTCGCTTATTCAACACACATACATCCGGACAATCATTTAAACACATGATTGTTGATAAACAATGTTAAACATTGCTATTCTCATAACTATATTTTCATGAAACTAGCCCGTCCATTATAATATGACTTTACATCAAATATACGAATTTGCTAACAGAATGCAAACTCATAGATGATTAAAAATGAATCAATACTCTAGGGTGTACACATAATGAAACACATATAAGTTGGGCAATCACGTACTGGAACCACCTACATTGTTGAAAGAGCTTATTAAAAAAAACACTTACATAAACACATACAAATTGACAACCATTGCTACTATGCTTAAATAAAACTTTGTCTAATATATTTAAAAACAAAAATTTACGAAAACAAATAAATGTAAACAACAATTACAAGTCATGCCCGGCAATCGGGTATCATTGGTCGGTTGTTCGAATGCGTTCGGTTCGGTCCGGGTCAGTTCGGTCTGGTTCTTCGATCGGTCCGGTCCGAGAAGGCATCATTGGTCGGTTGTTCATAAGAGCGGACCGGACCAACCCGGACCGCGGAACGAACACGAGATAAAGAGTGGAACGAGGACCGGACCAAAAATAGGTTCGGTCTGGTCGGTCCGGTCTGAGTCCTTAATAGTTACTCCCTCCGTCCAAATATTATTGTCCATTTTTCTTTTTTAGTATGTCCCAAAATAATTGTCCATTACTAAAAATAATAGTTGGATTTGTTTAATTTTACCATATTACCCTTAGTCTAAATTAATATTTACAAAAATAAAAAAACACTAATTAATTATCAAAGGGTAAAACTGTCTTTTTTTGGCTTTCATAAAAACCAAGACATTAATTATTGCATTTTTCTTAAATTGTGTTTTTTTGTCTGTGAACAATAATTTTAGGACGGAGGTAGTATTTAATTAAGTCCTTTTAGTTATTTAAATAGTCTAACGATATAAATAACGATCGTTAAATACCGTTAAGTATTTTAGTGAACCATATTAACTTAATTAATACATATACAATAAGTACATTAATTACGTTAATAAACTTTCCTCTATGTATATGTGTGTGCCCCCGATAGGTTCACATATTTCTTAGCCTTATACGTCACGATCAACATGTAGAAGAAGTACACATCATCTCTCACAAAGCATTATGCTGCTAGATACTATGTAAAAGGGATAAAAGATATGATTTCTGATCGATGAAGCAAAGATCACAAATACCATGTTGATGCTTTGTACGGTATTCACCACTGGGAAGATAAAAGAAAATACTTCTACAAGGCTGAAATGGGTAACAGGTCACCTCATAAGGTTTACTCTAATAAGAGGATCATCACTGTCACGAGTGTTAATGTGAAAAGTAAGTGGGGGTATGGATTTCTTACTTCCATTGTGGTTAAAAGAATTGATGGTAAAGAGTATGAATTCAATGAAGCAGATCTTTCCAGACTAAGTCTAAATAACATAAAAGATATGTACCTTTTGAAGATTCAAGGAGTGCTTCATCACCTCAAAGCATAATTTGACTTCATCAATGCTCTTTTCCTTTACATACGAAGAGTTGTAATCAAAAACCAAATTGAAGATACTCAGCTTGGAATGGAAAGTTATGAGTGTACTATGAACTTCACAAAGGGCACATTCTACACAGCTGGAATTGATCTTAAGATACCATACACAACCATAAGACCAGACAAGGGAGTCATGTATCTTAACAAGCACAACGTTAAATCGCTTATGCTGCATGAAGAAGTTTACAAATTTTGTGATGGCACTCTAATGAAAGTAAGAGATCATTTAAAAAAGTTGTTGAATGAAAATAGATTGGGTTGTGGAAATAAGAATCTGAAGGGCATAGATTGGACTGTAAAAGACATTAAGAGATCTGAAGCAATGCTGGAAAAGATTGAGAAGACCTTCAAGCACAGATAGCATATGAGAAGGCTTGAAGAGTACGTAAAAGGAAGACCAAAGACAATAGACTTACGTTCATTTGTAAGACCTGAGTGACCACCCCTTAGGGGGAGATTGTTAGGATCTAAGAAAGTGTCGGTTACTGGGTCATATTTATGTCTTTAGTCGTAGTTAGTTATGTATGCGATTTTACTATGTAATATCCCACATCAAATCCCTAGGATAACCCATAAAGGCTTACACGCCTATATATAGTAGAATATGGGATGAGTTTATCTAATACATTTCTATTTCACTTTCTCTCTCTAGGATTTCACCTTCCACTCTTTCTAGAATTATATCTTAGTTTGTGTGATTATCATTTTATAACAGTTTTACTTTTCTTCGTATTAACATGCTATGCTAAATCAATTAGTTTGTGTAAAACCCACATGAAAATACCAGGAAGTTTAAAATTTTAATAAATAATAAAATCTTACAAGTAAACGCATGAAATTAATATATCACGACAAGTTATATTCAAGAAATTAAAATTTACGAAAAACACGAATACGCGAGAATACGAAAATTTGTCACGAAAAATAAAAGTTAATCTTTCTTTTTGGGCTTCCTAGCCGACGCCCCACTTCAGAAGAAAAAGGCCCATTTTAAATAATGATGACCCAAGCCCAATGTTCTATATATATTAACCAAGTCTAAGTATCAAGTCTTTTAAAAAAAAAGTTTAAAGGAAACCCTAATTGCCCTAGGAGTCGGCCGACTATTCAACAAGGAGGAAGGAAGCCATGAAACCCTAGTTCTTCTATATTCGGCCGACACCACAAGGGAGAAAACAAGAAGAAATTTTGATCTTTTGGTTCGTGATCCATTGGTGTTTACGTGTTCTTGTCATTCCTAGATCGATTTCCGTAATCGGTATATTATTAACTCTTTCCTTTCCTTCTAAATTTTTAAGGTATGCATGCATGAAACATGAAATAACATGAAATCATAGATCCATGCATGAAATTATACAAGTAAAGTGTGTTAACTATGATGTAAAATAAATATTGCATGTTGCTAAATCGTTACACTTGCTTGGAATTTAAAATAAAGGGTGTTCGATAGCTTATTGTTGCTCGACAGAAAGGGTAGACGAGCCCTTGTGGCTCGACTCATGATTGTTGTGGCCTTGGGATGTTGTCGTGTGGAGTGTGGCTCGAACAAAGACCAAGCCGAGACCCTAATGGTCTCGGCACATGGTGGTTATTGGCCCGTGGCTGCTGTCGAGTGACTCTTGGCCGAAACCCAGCCAAGGCGAGACCTCTTTGGGGCTCGGCACATTTACTTTTGTGGCCTCATGTTGAGTCGTGTGTGGTTTGGCCAAAAAGGGAAGCAAGCCAAGAGCCTTAAGGCTCTCGGCATAATCATGTTGGCCGAATGGGTAAACAAGCCGAGACCCACAAGGGTGCTCGGCATTATAAGTTTTGGTCCGTTTGGGTATGTGTTGGTCGAACAAGAGAAAGGACGAGTCCCTAGTGGACTCGGCTCATGGTTTGTTTTGGTTTCGAGTTACGTTTGTCACGTAATGTTTAATTTAATATGCGTCGTCTTGTAAAACCAAGTGAAACTTAAAACGAACATGAAATGTTTAAATCGTTCAGGGTGCGTTTGGTTTACGAGAGGTTTATAAATGGGTTGTTGGTTTGTGTTATATTTTAAAAGGGAAAAGTAGTCATTTATCGTGTGGTTTGATTTAACAAGTACGGGTGTCGGGAAATTTATAAAACAAGTAAATAAATCACGAACGTAATTTATGTTTATACTTTAGTCCCTTAACTTTAATTAATTACGTTTAATACTTCTAAAATCATGAAAAATGGCATTTATTACCCTTAACTATAATTAATTACTATTTATACCCTAAAGTATTATAATTGACATGAAAACCCTAACCTTATGATAATGTTTATAATTATCACTTTAATGGGAAACTTATTATTACGAAAGTGTTTAAACATGGAAGGAAATAACCTATTTATAGAAACCTGCTATTTTTGGAAACTTACTCAATAAGGAAAGTTATTATTTTTAGAAAGTCTATTTAGAGAAAGTCTATTTTGGAAACTTACTATAATTAGAAGCTGCTATTTTGGAAAGTACCTATTATAACAAGATACTAATCATAGAAAGTTCTAATCTAGGAAATATATACATAATTATGGAAAATGTTACTAAAAAATAGAAAGTTACTAAAAATGGAAAGATACTCTTAATCATGAACAACGCTAACTCAATACAAGTCTTTAAACATGTAGTCACGTGAATCGGAGGAGTTTCCATCTACTTTTCATCTTCTCTTTCATTTTCTTTGCTGGACCTTAAGGGTAGGATTATTCCGTCATTTCGTAAGGACATTCTTTCTTTTCATGATTCATCCCTAGAACTGCTATGGTTTCCCCATTTTTATGATCTTTAGCCATGATCCTTTACATGTTTGATTTCATGACTCTATTCTACTTGCCCGGCTATATATACGCTTTATGACCATGATTTACTTGACTTACAACCTAGTCATGGAGAGGTACCTATGACCCGCGGACACATGAGGCCCCTGTGTCACGACTCTTGTCGGTTGAGAGCGCGTCTTTCACGCGCGGCGTCCCTTTTCATGTTGTACCGATTATATTTCATGTTATTGGCCATTATTATTCAGGGGGCGTTTGAGTGCATATAGTTACAGGCCCCCCCCCCCCCCCCCCCCCCCCCCCCACCCCCCCTAACAGGTTTAACACGTCATGGTGCCGTTTGAGTTGGTGTGTGCTCTACATCCAATCACATTGGAGTGTTCCTCCACCCTTATTATTATAAGACGGTCAGCCCCTCTATTACATGTTGATGGCGAGCCCCTTCCTAATTATATGCATGTATTTCTAAGACATTTTATTATGAACATTGTATGAGTATATGAGCTCGTGGTCAATCCCTTATTCATTTATGTTATATACTATCCATGAAAATTTCATAACATCTTTACTTCGTTATTACCTTGCTTTACATGTTTATTTCCTATTTTTCATGACGGCATTTCTCCCAGGGTTTTCCTCATGACACTTTTGCATCTCTCGTCTGCTCTATTTTACTATCCTGGATTCATACTTATAAACTCTACATGTGATTATTTCCCGTTCACTGAGCGTTATGCTCAGCCTGTCTATTTCTTTTTCTTCTTTCTTATACGGGGGGGGGGGCATCAAGGTGGTATCCTAGAGGGAGATTGGGCATGAGAAGAGTGTGTGCTTAGGATAGTGACCTATTTAGCTTCCTTTCTTTTTATCGCAGAAATTTTGTTGTGCTATACTATACTTGCGAACATGTTTCGTCTTTAGACTTCTTTTACGTATTAGCTCATGTGATAGTCATAAATTGAGGAGCCGTGTTTGATCTCGGCTTTCCAACCTTGTCCTATGTTATCATTTATGACTATTATGCCTTTATTATGCTTTGATATGACACCATGATTATGACGTTTCGGCCTCCTTTCCGAAGTGGGTTGTTACACAAAGAAATAAACTGTATAGAACTAAACCGTATAATTTAGAAAAATTAAGTTGTTCGGTTTGGGTTGTTCGACTTGGGTTGTTCGACTCAGGTTGTTCGACTTGAGTTGTTCGACTCAGGTTATTCGACTTGGGTTGTTCGACTCAGGTTGTTTGACTCAGGTTGTTCGACTTGGGTTGTTCGACTCGGGTTGTTCGACTTGGGGTTTTCGACTCAGGTTGTTCGACTTGAGTTGTTCGACTCAGGTTGTTCGACTTGGGTTGTTCGCCTCCAACAGACACGAGACTCAAAAATTTTAAAACACAAAAAGACACCTTTTTATGGTTGTTTTGCAAATATTCTTATACAACTAGTGTTATTAACCCTATTGGAACAAGAAAAATAGAAACTTTAAGGTTTTTAAGCCGAAAAATTTAAAATCAAGATTTTGTTCTTTGTAAAGGTTTTGAACACAAAGGATGACCAAAAATGAAAATTTTCTTGATTTAAAGCTTGTACACCTATATCCTAAAGATACTAAATCAAATTTACCAAGGTAAATGATCTTTTAGTGTACCCAAATAGCTTCGAACAACAAGAAAAAATAAAAAGGAAGGACGATTTTTGCAATATGACACGAACCAAAAAAATAAACACAAAAACTAAACACACCGCTCCATGGCTCTTGATACCAATTGAAGAATATTAGTAATCTCTAACAACAAGAACTAGAGAAAGAAAGTGGGAAGGAAAGAAGTATTTTAGAGAGAGAAAGACAAGAACATGAAATGCATTACTATGTGAAAATACAACCAACCAACCACCTCTTTAAGGCATGAAGAGGTGTATTTATACTTACAAATGGCACATGGGCTCGGGCTTGCATGGATTAATCCATGGGCCTTTGCTAACTAACTATGTAAGTTTCCAAAAATTGCTTAATCAAGCTAACGACCGTTATCTATGGAAGTGACCGACACTTTTGTGTTTCTAACCATTCTACACAATAAGAAACACTAACTAGATCGATCCGGAGGTCGGGGAGGATTAAATAAGAAGTAAGCCATTTTATTAATAGAGAGAGAAAGGAAAAGATGTGTATGTGTTTTAGAGAGAGAAAGAACCACATGCCTTATGAGAAAATAATAATGAATCCTTACCCCTCCATGGAAGTATGGAGGGGGTATTTATAGGTCAAGACTAGGGGTGAGCAACGGTCCAAAACCGGACCGGACCGGCTAGGACCGGACCGGACCGAGACCGAAATGGTCTAAAAAGCCGGATCGTGGACCGGACCGAAATGGTACGGTCCAGTCCGGGTCGGTCCGGTCCGGTTCGGTCCTCGGTCCGGTCCGGTCCTATAAGGCTTAATCTCGGGTTTTTGGTCGGACCGACCGGACCGAAGACCGAATTGGTCCAAAACCCCTGACCGTGGACCAGACCGCGGTTCGGTCGGTCCGGTCCGGTCGGTTCGGTTCGGTCCGGTTTTCCGGTCCGGTCCGGTCTGGTCTACCGGTCTATTTGCTCAGCCCTAGTCAAGACTAGGGAAACTATTCTAACATAACAATTCTAGTCCCTGCAAGTCTTGCCTAATGATAACTAATGTAATTCCGTATAAGTCAACATATTTTAAGGCTAAAAATCCTCCCCCAATATGTGGACATACGGAATTACTTACAATGTTCCTATCAGGTACAAATACAACACAAATAAAGTCTTCCAAAGCGCTTCTAATGCTGAAGATGCCATTTGTGACTTCCTGTCTTGATACTTGTACTCCAGCTTGGATATTATGTGTCTTTACTTGTACATGAACCATTGTAGTATGCATGAGTTGGATTAACTTCCCCCCAATTCATGCAGCATGTCTTGAAAAGCTTTCTTCATAGACTCCTTTTTTGGCGAAGTTTCTAAATCAGCTTCCCCACAAACCAACATCCTTATCTTAAGCAGATTCTGAAACTTTGATGTAGCTAGAAAAAACTTCTATTTGACATTTACGTGCACAACAGAATTTTGTAGAAGTAGAAAACCACATCAAATACTACTGCTACTTGTCATTAGGTCTTGGTGAATATTCGTTCGGGGATACATGCAAGGAATCAGCAACAATTCTTCTCATGTATGCAGAATACTTCACAAACCATACTAAGTAAAGTAGTCTACACTACTTCCCCCTAGAATTTGATATGGTAACATCAAAGTCAACTAAGTCCCGGATGTACACATTTTTCCCCATGATGGTTGCGAACTGTCAGAAGTATCATTGTCGTGTACATCCATATACTCAAGAAGTTCTTGTCATAAGCATCAATCTTGAAAAGTTATGAAATACATTGAAGAACTTTGAAGGATTTTGCTTAGACTATGAAGTACCATTGATGTTCTGTAGCTTCAATTATCTCATGAGAATTGCTGATTACATCTCACCCTTTAAACTCTCTGGCTAACTTACCAACCTCGTATTCTGTTGGCTATTATTGTGACCACTTGGTGAAGTAAACCCGATATACCAAACTTTAAAATGAAGTAGAATCCCCCATATTTGTTACTTAATCTTGCACTGTTGTTGATTGAAGAATGGTGCAAGATTAAATCTATAAGTACTCTATACTCAACCAGAAAAGTATAAGAAGTACATCACCTCTTGAAATTATCCACATCGACTTCTGCGTGTGACACTGAGTACTACAACGTAACTCCTTTAAGTGATAGCTATAACCCATGAGCACTACAATGTAACTCCTTACATCAGGAAATAACTAGATAATCCAAGTCTCAATCCTAGTTGTATACGTTCAAGCAAGTCATCAATCGATAGAGTGGGTTTGAAGAGAAGGGGTAGAAAATAGAAGAAATTCTCGATGATGAAATAAGTAGACCGCTTCATGAAAATTCAAATTCAATTAAAATATGGGTTACAAAATCACACTTGTGTCATTTGTCATCGATAATCCGATATCGTAAAGGCCGTTTTGTCATTTTAGTGACTCGTTTCCCCAATCATTTTTAGTGTTATGTTTCGTGTTTGTTGTGAGTTGTTCAATGTCGTCGTTAAACTAGGACAAGTATTATTTTGAATTGTCGTTAACGAATCAATATTGTCTAGTCTAACTTGTCGTGATAGCGTTATAGTACCCGACTTAAAACAGAATATACCAAAAATTAACTTAAATAACAAGTTAACTTTCGTATATCAATTGAATCCAAACGATCAGCCCTTTACTACCACAAAAATCTCAGCCCATTGTTTTTCAAAACCTCAACCCAATCACCAAATTATACATTCAGTCTATTATCAATTGAAATATCCAGCCCATCACAACATTCAATAATATAAACGCGGCCCATCACATATACCCCAGCCCAATACCATTTTTAGATGAGAGCCTAAGTCCAATTAATCCTGAAAAAAACATGGCTGATATATAATATCTTACACCCTAATAGGACGCACACAGTTAACCCTAATCACTTTTCGATCACCACCACAATAAGACTTTTTCTCCCAAAAAAAAACCAAAACTGCTCCATCTTCTATCATTTCTTAAATATGAGTTAAACCAAAACTACTCTTGTATCTCTTATCTTATAACGTACCCCAAGCATCCTTTATCTTTTTCTAATCGAGCACGACACATCTTCAAGATCTTTATAAGGAGGTCTCGGGTAGGTACTTATTGTTGGTATTTTTGATTCGAGTCCAATGAAACAAAGATTGAATGTGACAAATTTGTTATTATCCAATCTTTATTTTCGTATAAAAAGAGAAGGCATTGTGCTCCTCACAGATCTATGATAAGATTAAGTTCAACTAAAAAAATCTTAAAAGATTTAGAACAAAAGTTGAACAAATCTGAGATCTATACATTTTTCTTGTTTGAGTCATTTGGTTATTTGGGGATGGAGTTGGAGTTGTTGTATATGTGATGATGGGATTAGAATAGGTAGTTTGTGGATTTGTTTTTGGTTTGTGAGGTTTGTATCTTGTGTTTGGTCTTGCAGTAATTGTTTGTTCTTCTACACCTTTTTCTGTTCGTTTTTTAAATCGACTCAGTGAGTTAGACAATAGATCGGTTGTCACTAGCTTAATAGATCGGTTAACACATGTTTGAACAATAGATCGGTTCTCAAAGAGTGGATAGATCAGTGGCTACTTAAGTTTTTGATAGATCGGTTTGCCTTAGGGAGAGGTATAGATCGGTTGTCAAAGATTGTTATAATAGATCGGTTTCTAAATGGTAGAATAGATCGGTTAAGAACAAAACAAAACGTACTATTTGTCTTCTTCAGAAACCAACAAAAAAAACATCCTTTCAAGCGAGAAATTTAGATCCGTGTTTCTTCCTTTTTCTTTCAAACGGTTGGGACTACAAAAATGTTAACCAAAAGCTTGAAATAAGCTCTTTTAACACAAATAAGCCATGAAGAAGAAGCTAACACCAGAAAATAAGCTACGATAAGGAAGGCTTTTCGACACGAAAATAAAAGCTAAAACCCAAAAAAAAACTACTCCCTCCGTCCTAAAATAATAGTCCCCTATTGACTTTTTAAGTCTTTTTCTTTCAACTTTGACCTTAAATATTTTGTTTTTGTTATATAATACTTGATGTAAATTATACGAATATATTCATTTTTGAATGTATTTTCATTGTTATAATTTTCATCAAGTGTTATATAACACAAACGAAAATATTTAAGGTCAAAGTTGATAAAGAAAGACTTAAAAAGTCAATAGGGGACTATTAATTTGGGACGGAGGGAGTAAAATTTTTCGATATTCATCAACTTCTATAAATAAACTATTTTGATTTGAAGGTCCAAAAATTATGTATGATAAATGGTTA
>BQNB010127973.1:0-19353 GCA_026074375.1 Tanacetum coccineum | reverse complement strand
TATATCACATATCAAATCTTACACGACTCTAATATAACACAACCATAATGCTCCATCAAAACAATATTTATTTATATAAAGATAAAATCAAAAACAACAGAAAGAAAACGAAGGTCTCGAAGTGCCCAAAAGACGTAATATCTGAAAGAAATTATTGATAGGAACGTGTCGAGGTAAAAGACGGGATAAACTTATGCTGAGCCTCGCTTGGGTTTGACTTTGCTTTCGCAAGAGTCACTCGACTTCGCGGGTCCAGGCCTGCTACGAGCATCCGACAAGAGATCTGATTCGGCCTCCTTCTCTGACTCTTCTAACTAACCTTACTCATTTGGTTCCTCGAGAGGCTCCTCCTTAATTGGCTCCTCTTTTAGATCTTCTAATATCGAGTAGCTCGTGGGTTGAAATAAAACTCAAAAAATGAAAGAAAACAAAATGCCTAGATAGCTAAACACATAGATCCTATTATGCAGCTATATGAAGGACTCCTAGGTTACAGTCTAGGTCAAACCACCTACTTCTCTATAACCAATAGCTCTGATACCAATCTGTCACACCCTGCCAAGGAAAAAACGTAAGGCGTAACGAGAATGGATATCATCATAACACAATGGTGTCAACAATAGAGAAAACTATAATGCGTTAATCAAAGCAAAAATGGACACAAAGTATCATGACAATACCAAACATAAGAAAAAAGAGTCTTGTATTGAGGTAAAAGAGTCACTTCAATACAAAGACATAACAAAAAAATCGGAAACCTAAAGCAATCATAGAATCAATTCAAAAAAACACAATGAAAACTTAGGGAAAACTTCGCATGCAAGCCTATGGTCTCACTAGCCAATCTTCCTAACTTCACTTTCCTCATGATGCTCATCTGAAAATGATGCTTAAAACGTCAACACAAAGGTTGGTGAGAGTCATAGGTTTACGACACACAATTTAAACTTTCAATCAATTACTGTGATTAATAAAAGCAAGGTAGGACAAATATGAACTATCATGAACTTATGCTAACATGCAATCCAATCATCATATCAAATCAACAAAATCATATACTGGGTAGGCGTACCCCTCCGATCCAATTAAACACTGAGTAGGCGTACTCATCCAATCTAAATCAACAACACTTGACATGCCAAATATAGTACATGCAAGTAAATTACAATCCTTGACATGCCAAACATAGTATATGCAAGTAAATCACAATCCTTGACATGCCAAACACAATACATGCAAGTAATTCATAACCAGCATGTAACACAAGGTCATATAATAGTCATACAATGTCCACACTCAATTAAAACACATAATCATAACAATTAAAACATTTCAAAACTATTTGCATCATTTCCATCCCAATTTAAAAATAATATAAAAAGAGGGACTATGAAACTCACCTGATGCACAACTACTTCACAATATCTTTGAATTAAACTAAACACAAATAAAACCCATATTACACGCGATTAGGCTAAATGACCAAGACGATGTAACAATCAATTGATGGACTACTAAGTTTATATTATGTTTATAAACCCTTTACCATACTCCCCATAACTTACTTATACTCTAAATACCTTTAATCATTCATTCTAGTTTTCTAGTTTTTCGGCAGAATTTTATAGTCACTTTATGACCAAAAATAAAATACTAAATCACCAAATTGATTTTCCCCCTTTCATTCCCTACCTTCCCAATGGGTTATGAACTACTGTGATTTTTTAGAAAAAATAATATTAAGCCTAACTATTTTATAAAAATTCAACATCACAAAGTACTCAAATTCGGATCTAAACACACATAAAAAAGTTTGATTTTTCTAAAAATACTTAGACAATGAATTAAGACTTGTGCTTTGAGCTGGAGTTGATAGACACATAAAATATGACTTTTGATTTTTGGCTAACCTCAATTCAACTTTTAAGTAGGGGTTTTACTCCTCGAAATCAGACCCAAATCTGACCCAAATTTACTGTTTTGACAACTTTTCTTGCAAAAATTATTTAACTAACTTCTCGACCTCAAAACCTTTCGGGGCCGGACATTTTGGAAACTAGACTCTCTTAAATTTAATTTAGGCACAAGATTCAACCCAAAACTCGTTTTTATCATTGAGATATCATTCAATCAACACGACCCAAAATTTTGCCAAACCCTAACGCGTTCTAAACTAAACCGTTTACACCCACATGCTTAAATTTAATCCCGAACACTCCCATATAGTTTTATATCATTAATTTACAGAAAATTTATGAACCCTAATTATTCCATCAATTTAATTGTTACATAATTAAAACAAAGATTAAAACATTTGTGTGGTTAGGAGTATAAAAATTTAAAACCAAATTAAGGTTAACAAAAGATCAAACCTTGATTCTTGAGAGCTTGAAAAATAAAAAATGGAGGCTAGGGTTATGTTTAGGTCGACACAGGCAAGAGAGGAGAAAAAAAATTACTGGTTTTAATTAAATGGATACATATATACTTGTAGATAAATACCAAAAAGAAAATACTTTCCTTTTTTCCCTCCCCCTTCTCCTAAGCCGATCCAAACACCCTTCATATTATTATTTTTATTATTTTTAAATTTCATTTTTTATATGTATATACACACCTTTACATTATTATTTAAAAAAAATTATATTATGCATTTATTCAAAACCTGTACTTTATTTAAAGTATAATTACACTTTTATTTACTTATTTGTGACTTTTGAATAAAATACTTATTGACACTAACTATAACATATTTACTTCAATTATTATTTCTCAAAATATTATTATCACTCACTATATAAATAAATTATCGAATCCTAATTCACTAAATAACCTTGAACCGAAATTAACGATACCTGCCACATTAATTATTCCAAACGTTATAAATATCATAACGACTAACGAACTTCTATCTCATGATCATCATTTCTAATAAAATGAAATGACCAAATACCTCATTTGAAACATCTCACACATATAATGCATCTCATATACCATACCACATAATCTCAAATGCCACAAAATAAGCTTGCACACAAACTCAAATCACATACCACCTAGTTAGACAAACACTGATGGTTAAACTAACCTGGTTAAATCGCGGTTGTCACAGTCTCCCCTCCTTAGGGAAATTTCATCCCGAAATTTAACTAGCACTTTCAACAACATGATCAGCAAACAAATTCAGATACTTAGCCTTCATAAAATCCTTACGTTCCCAAGTAAACTCAGGTCCACGTTTAGAATTCCAACGAACCTTAACGATTGGGATCCTACTATGCTTCAACTTCTTAACTTCACGATCTATAATCTCCTCAGGTTCTTCAACAAAATGAAGAGTTTTGTCTACTCTAATTTCCTCCAATAGCACATGCAGGTTTGCATCCGCCAAATACTTCTTTAGATTCGACACATAAAATGTATCGTGTACACTACTCAACTCCTAGGGCAATCTCAACCGATAAGCTACAGGGCCGATCCTTTTAAGGATCTCGAATGGTTCTACATACCTCGGTGCTAACTTACCTTTCTTTCCAAAACGTATCACGCCCTTCCAAGGCGACACCTTCAGTAACACTCGATCTCCGACTTCAAATTCCAAAGGTTTCCTTCTATTATCGGCATAACTCTTTTGGCGATCCCTAGCCGCCTTGAGCTTTTCCTTTATCAACATCACTTTACTAGTCGTTTCTTGTACCAACTCAGGTCCAATCAAACTACTTTCTCCAATCTTAGCCCATAGAACGGGCGACCTACATTTTTGTCCATATAATGCTTCAAACGGAGCACACCGAATGCTCGAATGATAACTATTATTGTAAGAGAATTCAGCTAACGGTAGGTGAACATCCCAATTGCCACCAAAGTCTATCACACACGCTCTAAACATATCCTCCAATGTCTGAATTATACGCCTACTTTGTCCATCCGTCTGAGGATGATAAGTCGTACTCATATCAATCTGCCTCGAAAACTTAGTTTTGACAACGAATCTTGTAAAAATATTTTGACTGACCTCCACTAAGTTTTAATTCATGAAACCAATAGGGTTAGGAAATAAAAAAAAAAATAAAAAAAAGGGTACAAATGTGTGTAGATAATTTGAAGCTTCAAGAAAACTCAATTAAAAGCTTTTTTTGACCAAGTTATGACTCTGGCAGATGACTTAAAAAATTCTGTCAAGCTTTATTTCCGATTTTAACAACTACTAAACCTTATCAAATTGCATCCATCACATTAATTAGACCTAATTGATTCTAATGATCATTAAACTTATTTACTGAATTTTAATGAACCATAATTCTACCAATTAATGTTTACATTTCTAGTAGAATTAGACATGGAATTAATTGATGAATACATATTCCAAACTTTCACTCGAAACACCACGAATCAACACCTTAATTCTTGAAATTTTTTTCTTCTTGCTTGGGGTTTTGGCCGAACAAAAACAAAGGGGAGAAAAGTAATTTAAGGGTTCTTGATTTTGTATTTATTGTACCTAGTTTCCTAATTGTAATCAAATTAGTTTTTTTTCTTTTTTTTAACCGGCCGAACAAATACCCCTAAATAAATTTTTATATTTTTTTAATCCAAATTTTGTTTTCCCCTATATATATATTATTTATATATATATATTTAAAAACAAAACTATTTACTACTTATTTACCTTAAATACTTAAATAAATACATAACTTAAATAAAACACTTACACTACTTATTATTATTTTTTTTCCAAATTATTATTTACTTATTATTTTATATATAAATTATAAAATCTCAATTTACTAATTAATCTCAACTCAAAATTTAACGATACATACTTTTTCAATTTCCCCGACGATAAAATAACGAAAATCACTATACTTCCGAAATCACCATCACATACGAAATGAAATGACTGAATCATTCATTTTTGCCATCACAAACACTTATAATAATAGGATAACATATAAAATCATGCTATCATTTCCATTGTCACAAAATGTAAACGAAATGAAATAGCTGCAAACCCATAACTCAATCACTAATAGATGAACACGCATCACAGATTGATATCAAATACTCATATAAGATCACATAAGCACACAATCATAACACATATAAATACTTTAGTCAACTCTAACGGGTTGACTAACCTGCTCAAGTCACGGTTGTCACAGTCTCCCCTCCTTAGGGAAATTTTGTCCCAAAATTTAATCGTTTCTATTGATAGGAATTTTGCTTATCCACACGAGAGTACAAATAGCAGCATAACAGTCATAAACGAAGAGAACATCTAACTACATAAGTCTCGCCCGTCGTCAAGGAAACTAGTCAAAAACCTTAAGTTGTGTAATAACTAGATCCATAACTCAACCCCACAACTCATCAAACAAGAACTGTCTTGAAATTAAATAATGTGTCGTTACAAAGCTCAACGTTTTTAAAGAATTGGATCGACTTCAGGTTTACTTAATATATAACTTTAACCAACCACCTAAGAACATTTAAGGGTGCACTAAAATCTGCCAGTAACCCTATGTACCCAACTTTAATTTGTACTTCCATTG
The DNA here is from genome assembly GCA_026074375.1 of Tanacetum coccineum. Taxonomy (NCBI): domain Eukaryota; kingdom Viridiplantae; phylum Streptophyta; class Magnoliopsida; order Asterales; family Asteraceae; genus Tanacetum; species Tanacetum coccineum. The sequence goes on along the minus strand of BQNB010127973.1, from coordinate 13,801 downwards.
ATAGCTTGCTCATCGAGCAAGTATGGATACTAGTTTTCATGAAATCCTCATGACCTCGCTTCGAGTTCCAATGGACATTAACTATCAGAATCCTACTACGCTTTAAACTTTTAACTCACAATCGATGATCTTAACAGGTTCTTCAACAACGAAGAGTTTTGCTTACCTTAATTTCATCCTAACAGGCAATGAAGATTTACATCCACACCAAATACCTTCTTAAATTTGTAAACAATCATGTACACTACTCAATTATTAAGAAATCTTAATCAATAGGCTATAGGACCGATCCTTTCAATGATCTCAAATGGTCCTACATACCTTGGTGCTAACATGTCTTTCTTTCCAAACGCACTACACCTTTCCAAGATGATACTTCCAGTATCACTTTATCACCAACTTCAAACCCTATCAGGTTACGCATATTTCCAACATAGCTATTTTGGCAATCTCTAACCGCTTTGAGCCTTTCCTTAATCAATATCACTTTATTAGTTGTCTCTTGTTCCAATTCTGGTCCAATCAACATACTTTCTCTAATTTCAGCCCACAGAACGGACGACCTACACTTCCTTCCATACAGTGCTTCGAACGGAGCACATCGAATACTTGAATGGTAACTATTATTATAAGAAACTTCAGCTAATGGTAGGTGAACATCCCAACTGCCACCAAAGTCGATCACTCACTTTGTCCACCCTCTGAGGATGATAAGCCGTACTCATATCCAGTCGAGTCCCTAAGGCTTTCTGTAATATTTTCCAGAACCCTTGAAGTAAATCTTCCATCACGATCTAAGATGATTGATACAGGCACTTTATGCCTTGCTACTATCTCACCAATATAAAGCCATTTCTAACTTCTCCATACTGTTATCCCCACATATCGCAAGAAAATGAGCTGAATTGGTCAGTCATGTCGACTACTACCCATATAGTATCAAAGCCTACTCTTCGTCATAGGTAAACTATGTGTTAAATCCATAGTGATTTATCTATATCCTCTTAGGTATATCTTGATGTTGCCATAACCGAAGGTCTTTGATGTTTCAGCCTTCACCTTTAAACAAGTTAGACAATTGCTAACATAGGTAGCAATATCCTTCTTCATACATGGCCACCATACATATCTCTAAGGTCATAGTACGTCTTTACGCTCCGGATGTACAAGTTCCTCAATGATGAGCCTTGTCCCATTAATTATTGGCCTCAAATCACCATTTTAATGGACCCTTAAATATACATTACCTACATCTTCTTCCTTTCTATTAGTTGGCTCCGGCCTCCATTCCGATCCAATCAAACACTGAGTAGGCGTACTCATCCGATCCAAATCAACAACACTTGACATGCCAAACATAGTACATGCAAGAAAATCACAATCCTTGACATGCCAAACACAGTACATGCAAGTAAATCACAATACTTGACATGCCAAACACAGTATATGCAAGTAATTCACAACCAACATGTAACACAAGGTCATATAATAGTCATACAATGTCCACACTCAATTAACACACATAATCACAGCAATTAAAACATTTCAAACCATTCATCCCAATTTAAAAACAATGTAAAAAGAGGGACTATGAAACTCACCTGATGCACAACTACTTCACAATATCCTTGAATTCAACTAAACACAAATAAAACCCATGTTATACGCGATTAGGCTAAATGCCCAAGAAGATATAACAATCAATTTATGGACTACTAATTAATGTGGTAGGTATTAATTATTCCACTCGTTATAAATATTACATAAAGCCTTAGGGACACGATTGCATTACACAAATTATCTTTCAAAGTATGGAAAGCCTCTTCCTACTCCGCTCCCCACTCATACTTCTTGTTTTTCTGAGTCAACGAAGTAAGGGGTTTAGCGATCTTAGAGAAGTTCGCGATAAAACGTCGGTAGTACCCAACTAACCCCAAAAATGATCGTATCTCGGTCAGCGTTATAGGAGCTTTCCAATTCTTTACTGCCTCAATCTTACTTGGGTCTACATGAATACCGTTATGATTAACCACGTGACCAAGAAAATGCATTTCTTGCAACCAGAACTCGCACTTAGAAAACTTAGCATACAACCTTTCCTTCTTCAGCAGCTCCAACACCAACTTCAAATGAACTTCATGATCCTCCTTAGTCTTTGAGTGGATCAAGATGTCATCAATGAATACGATGACAAACTTATCTAAGTACGGTTTGCAAACCCGGTTCATTAAGTCCATGAAAACCGCTAGTGCATTGGTTAACCCAAAAGGCATAACCGTAAACTCAAAGTGTTCATATCGCGTACTAAATGCCATCTTGGGAATATCTTCTCCATGTACTCTTAACTGATGGTAACCGAAACGAATATCTATCTTAGAGAAATAACACGAAACTTGTAACTGTTCGAACAAGTCGTTGATCCTTGGGAGATTCTTGGTGGTCAGCTTGTGTAACTCTCGATAGTCTATGCACATTCAAAATGAACCGTCCTTCTTCTTGAACGACACATGTGCTCCTCACGGGGAGTGACTTGGTCGAATAAAACGTATATCAAATGAATTCTAAAGATTTACGAACTATCGAATAGGGTAGCAAACGAATATCGAACCAAGGGCTAGAAAATATATAAGGGGTTTCACAGGTGCAAATAGATCCAAATCAAATGTCATAAGAATTCTTAAAAGAAAAGGATAGAGTATCTATACCGATAGGAAACGCAAACAAAAGAGTCAATAAAGCGTACCAAGACAAAAAGGAACACATATCGGATAACAATACGTTTCAAGATTGATAAATGAGAAAAATAGAATTCTTATACCAATAATCGACTTTACTCGAAAGAACCAACTAAATACTGTTTTTATAAAAATTCATTTTTGAAACAATAAAGAAAGACGTTTTAAAAAAAACAATTTAAAAAAAATATCATCTTAAATGTAATCTTTGTTTTTTTAATCGTTTTAAACATGGTTTTCAAAAAATCAATAGATAGTTATAAAAAAAATGTATCGCATTTTACCAATATAATCATTTTAAACATACTTTTCATAAAATAAAATTTATCAAAAACAAAAATGTAAAGATTATCTTAAACATAGTTTTGACACTCAACCAATATCACATTGATTTCATAAAAATCATTGTATACGTAGTTTTCATAAAAATAAAGAAACAGTCATATAAAAGCGCTTATCACAACATATTCATAAAAATCATTTCAAGAATAGTTTTCTCCAAACACCATAAAGATATACTTCAAAAGAATTTTCATAACTCGACATCAATATAAAATATATTACTTAAACAAAGGACATTGTAATACCAAAAGGGATTGTAAAATACCGTAAAGACTCTAACACAATTCTATTGTTAAAAGCGAAAGGAATACAAGGAACCATATAGTCAGAATAACAGTGAAACAAACATGCACAAGAGAAATTCATACGAAGACATTACCAACCAAAAAGGAAGAACATGAAGACTCATCCGTACTCACGATCAAAAGAACAACCATTGAAAAGCGTCGGTACTAACATGTCGTAACATGTTACGAAAACCAAAGGTATATAAAGAACGGAGTAATGATCCGCACTAATATGTTAGGAACAATTAGTGCTTAAAAGAAGATTTTGATACTCATACGAGTAATCAGTACAACAAAAGAACTAATGAAACGTACCAATATCTAAAGAAGCAGATCCAAACAACCAATATTCATCAAGACACCGAATAAAAAAGTTAGATCATCCATACCGACATGGTACGAATAAGGAATGCTTGAATGAGGGTTATATATCCGAGCAAATAATTGAGCAGACGAACAAACTCAATAATCGCAATAATAGCAATAACGGGTATTCGGGGTATCCGCAAGCGATAGATAGAAGGGAAACTTACTAACTACGCAACTGAGCCTAACATAATCGCTCATTAGGTAAAAGAGGGATTCCATAACTATACAACCATCTTTATCATGATCACACATATCACAACATATTACACTACCAGCTTACAAACAAACAGTGATCAATGCAATCATGATCGCAAGTCCACGAGTGTGATGCCTTTATAATTATGTTGGCCACCATAATTATAATTGCATCCTTTCACATGTATACTTACTTCTAAGACTACACATCTCAGTGATAACGCACATATATCACATAGCAAATCTTACACGACTCTAATATAACACAACCACGATGCTCCATCAAAACAATATTTATTTATATAAAGATAAAATCGAAAACAACAGAAAGAAAATGAAGGTCTCGAAGTGCCCAAAAGACATAATATATGAAAGAAATCATTGATAGCAACGTGTCAAGGTAAAAGACGCAATAAAATTATGCTAGGCCTCGCTTGGGTTTGACTTTGCTTTCGCAACAGTCACCCGACTCCGTGGGTCTAAGCCTGCTATGAGCATCCGACAAGAGATCTGAGTCAGCCTCCTTCTCTGACTCTTCTAACTAACCTTTCTTATTCGGTTCCTTGAGAGGCTCCTCCTCAATTCGCTCCTCTTCTAGATCTTCTAATATCGAGTAGCCCGTGGGTCGAAATAAAACTCAAAAAATGCAAGAAAACAAAATGCCTAGCTAGCTAAACACATAGATCCTATTATGCAGCTATATGAAGGACTCGTAGGTTATAGTCTAGGTCAAACCACCTACTTCCCTATAACCAATGGATCTGATACCAATTAGTCACACCCCGCCAAGGCAGAAACGCGAGGCGTAACGAGAATGGATATCATCACCACACAATGGTGTCAACAATAGAGAAAACTACAATGCGTTAATCAAAGCAAAAATGGACACAAAGTGTCATGACAATACCAAACACAAGAAAAAGGAGTCTTGTATTGAGGTAAAAGAGTCACTCCAATACAAAGACATAACGAAATAATCCAAAACCTAAAACAATCATAGAATCAATTCAAAACAACACAATGAAAACTTAGGGAAAACTCCGCATGCAAGCCTACGGTCTCACTAGCCAATCTTCCTAACTTCACTTTCCTCATGATGCTCACCTAAAAATGATGCTTAAAACGTCAACACAAAGGTTGGTGAGAGTCATAGGTTTACGACACACAATTCAAACTTTCAATCAATTACTGTGATTAATAAAAGCAAGGTAGGACAAATATGAACTATCATGAACTTATGCTAACATGCAATCCAATCATCATATCAAATCAACAAAATCATATACTGGGTAGGCGTACCCCTCCGATCTAATCAAACACTGAGTAGGCGTACTCATCCGATCCAAATCAACAACACTTGACATGCCAAACACAGTACATGCAAGTAAATCACAATCCTTGACATGCCAAACACAGTACATGCAAGTAAATCACAATCCTTGACATGCCAAACACAGTACATGCAAGTAATTCATAACCAACATGTAACACAAGGTCATATAATAGTCATACAATGTCCACACTCAATTAAAACACATAATCACAACAATTAAAACATTTCAAACCATTTGAATCATTTCCATCCCAATTTAAAAACAATGTAAAAAGAGGGACTATAAAACTCACCCGATGCACAGCTACTTCACAATATCCTTGAATCCAACTAAACACAAATAAAACCCATGTTACACGCGATTAGGTTAAATGCCCAAGACGATGTAACAATCAATTGATGAACTACTAAGTTTATATTATGTTTATAAACCCTTTACCATACTCCCCATAACTTACTTATACTCTAAATACCTTTAATCATTCATTCTAGTTTTTTAGTTTTTCAACAGAATTTTGTAGTCACTTTATGATCACAAATAAAATACTAAATCACCGCATTGATTTTTTTCTTTCATTCCCTACCTTCCCAATTGGTTATGAACTACTATGATTCTTTAGAAAAAATAATATTAAGCCTAACTATTTTATAAAAATTCAACATCACAAAGTACTTAAATTCGGATCTGAACGCACACCAAAAAGTTTGATTTTTCTAAAAATACGTAGACAATGAATTAAGACTTGTTCTTTGAGCTGGAGTTAATAGACACATAAAATATGACCTCCGATTTTTGGCTAACCTCAATTCAACTTTTAAGTAGGGGTTTTACTCCCCGAAATCAGACCTAAATCAGACCCGAATTTACTGTTTTGACAACTTTTCTTGCAAAAATTATTTGACTAACTTTCCAACCTCCAAACCTTTTGGGGCCAGACTTTTTGGATACTAGACTCTTTGAACTTCAATTTAGGCATAAGATTCAACCCAAAACTCATTTTTATCATTGAGATATCATTCAATCAATACGAACCAAAATTCTGCCAAACCCTAACTTTCAATCTAACGCGTTCGAAACTAAACCGTTTACACCCACATGCTTTAAATCTAATCCTTAACACTCCCATATAGTTTTATATCATTAATTTAAAGAAATTTTATGAACCCTAATTATTTCATCAATTTAATTGTTACATAATTAAAACAAAGATTAAAACATTTGTGTGATTAGGAGTATAAAAATTTAAAACCAAATTAAGGTTAACAAAAGATCAAACCTTGATTCTTGAGAGCTTGAAAAATAAAAAAAATGGAGACTAGGGTTATGTTTAGGTCGACACAGGCAAGAGAGGAGAAAAAAAATTACTGGTTTTAATTAAAGGGATACATATATACTTCTATATAAATACCAAAAAGAAAATACTTTCCTTTTTCCCATCCCCCTTCTCCTAAGCCGATCCAAACACCCTTCATATTATTTTTTTATATTTTTTTTAAATTTTGTTTTTTATATGTATATACACACCTTTACATTATTTAAAAAAAATTATATTATGCATTTATTCAAAACTTGTACTTTATTTAAAGTATAATTAGACTTTTATTTACTTATTTGTGACTTTTGAATGAAATACTTTTTGACACTAACTATAACATATTTACTTCACTTATTATTTCTTAAAATATTATTATCACTCACTATATAAATAAATTATCGAATCCTAATTCACTAAATAACCTTGAATCGAAATTAACGATATCTGCCACATTAATTATTCCACTCGTTATAAATATCATAACGACTAACGAACTTCTATCTCATGATCATCATTTCTAATGAAATAAAATAACCAAATACCTCATTTGAAACATCTCACACATATAATGCATCTCATATACCATACAATATAATCTCAAATGCCACAAAATAAGCTTGCATACAAACTCAAATCACATACCACCTAGTTAGACAAATACTGATGGTTAAACTAACCTGGTTAAATCGCGATTGTCACAACCCGTGCCATGATCGATGTGTTTAATAAAAAGATAACGCTTAGGGTAGGAGACGATGAGGTAATCTTTGACATGGACCAATCGAATATTGAAACCAAAGATAAAAAAGGAGCATAAAACTTGGCCGCGGATCACTTATCTAGGTTAGAGAATCCACACATGGAGGTATTAACTGAGAGGGAAATTGCTGATGACTTCCCCGACGAGCATTTAATGCTGCTGAGATCCAAGTTTAAAGACGATGAGCAATGGTATGCGGATTTCGTTAATTATATTGTTCGAAAGGTTGTTCCCCCAAATTGGACCTTCGAAAAAAGAAAGAGGTTTTTCTCGCAAGTCAAGACTTACTTCTGGGAAGAACCTTATGCATTTAAACTATGCGCGGATAATATAATGAGAAGATGTGTGGCTGGAAGCGAAACCCTTGAAATTCTGGCACATTGTCATTCGGGACCTACTAGTGGGCATCATAGTGCTAATGTAACCAAAAAGAAGGTTTACGAGTCCAGATTTTATTGGCGTAATGTATTTAAGGATTCTAATGAGTACGTAAGACGATGTGATGCATGTCAAAGATCGGGAAACATATCTTCAAGGAACGAAATGCCTCAAAATAACATTCAGGTATGCAAAGTCTTTGATGTTTGGGGATTAGATTTTATGGGACCATTTCCCCAATCTAGATGTAATAAATACATATTAGTAACTGTCGATTATGTGTCCAAATGGGTTAAAGCTCAAGCATTACCTACGAATGATGCGCGTGTAGTGGTTAAGTTTTTAAGAAATTTATTTGTTAAGTTTGGAGTTCCTAAAGCTTTGATTAGTGATAGAGAGACACATTTTTGTAATTCCTAGCTTGAAAAAGCTTTATAAAGATATGGTGTGACTCACAAATTATCCATGACATATCACCCTCAATCTAATGGACAAACTGAAGTTACTAACATGGCTATTAAGCGTATCCTAGAAAGATCAGTAGGGTACAATCCTAGAGATTGGTTGGAAAAACTTAACGATGCATTGTGGGCATTTAGGACAGCCAACAAAAAACCGACAGGGTGTACACCTTTCAGACTAGTTTATGGGAAAGCATGCCATTTACCTGTAAAGATCAAGCATAAGGCACATTGGGCATTAAAAGAATGTAATATGGATTTAACGCTTGCTAGAAAAAGTCGTCTTATGCAGCTTAATGAGTTAGCCGAATTAAGAGATGGTGCTTATAAGAATACTAGCATTTACAAAGAACGGACCAAGAAATGACATGATTTTAGACTCCATGGTGATAAAGATTTAAGGTAGGAGACAAAGTGCTACTTTATAATTCTGGTCTGAAGATGTACCCTGGAAAACTTAAGTCGAAATGGAGCGGTCTGAACATTATTAAAAGGGTATATCCATATGGGGCTATAGAAATAATTGACAGGGACGGGTTTAGCTTCAAAATCAATGGACACCGATTGAAGAAATATTACGAAGGTAACATTGACAAAGAGGATTATGAAGTTATAGAGTTCGAGAATGGTGTAATGTGAGGCTGAAGGGAGTCTAACTTAAAGACTCTCTCAAAACCAAAAGTGCTTCCCGGGAGATAACCCAGACTGTTTTTAATTTGTCTTATAGAGTCTGTCTTCCCAGGCATCAATACGGCGTATCCGCCCCACACCATATGGCGTATTGAATGTCTGGACGTTATCCAGTCCTTTATTTTTTTGCATTTAAAACATTATTGTCAGTTCTGACGATACAACGTATTCATTATCTGATACAACGTATTTGGCAGACTGACTCGTACCCAGATACGTTTTACAGGTTTCATACGGCGTATCCTGGTCTTGGGATACGGCGTATCGACTGCCTGTATAATTTTTATTTTTATTTAACCGTAGAATACCCGAGATAGGATTGCATGGTTTTCTTATATCTTGCACAGGACCTCGCTGGAAAGAAATCGACAACGTTGGTGAAGTATCTGGAATGTTATGTGTGTTGTAGTCATGCTGGCATCCAGACGCATTCACAACACACATTCTTGCTCATATACTCAACTTAGAGAATCATACCGAGCAAATATCAGGGGAGTTTCTCGTTCTAATTCTTTTATTTCCCGTTTTTAATGTTTTATCTATACAACGAGGACGTTGTATAATTGAAGTGGGGGGATGCGAATTAGAACGCTACTTGTCCTATTTTTCACATTAAATTCTTAAAATATGCTTAAATTAAAAAAAATCAAGCATACTTTTGTGAAATTACTGGTTACATATCCCGCACACATAACCCTTATTAGATATTATGAGGATTCAGCCTTATCCGTTTCCAAATATTTACCCAAAATCCCACAAAAATACGAGTGTGTCAGTGATGTTGTAGACTTTAGAACTTGGCTTGGTATATCTATTCGAGACCACAATAATGAGTACTATGAATTTAGATGAAGTAACTTGTTTAAATTAGTAAATTTCTAGGATTACACCCAAAAAGCCTATATATGTTGTGTTATTAACTAACCACACCGGTTAGTTAACCCCCGTATAAACCATTTATTTACTCTCACTTTAAGAGTAAGATACCCCTAGAAAAACCAGTAGAGCCAATCCTTTAGGATAACACCAACTATTTTTTTTGTTACACCTTTACACCTTAGCCTACCCTGTTAGATTAAGTCCATTTATCAGTTGCTAGTTGCTTTAAGTGTAAAGTATGTATTTCTTGTGTCCTGTGTTATTTTCTATCTCTGGTATGGTTGGAAAACTTTCACATTGCAATTGGGAATAGTAGTCAAACTCATGTATTTTTACTACCATTATAATTATTGGTATATTCGAGTACTAAGAACGAAGAATTATGGAAGAAATTATCCGAAGTTATTATGATCGTGAAGATGGTGAAATTACACCGAGATTCGTAGTATATTGTAAAAAAAACGAAAAATAAATTAGAAAATTGCTACAAAAAAAGAGGTGGAGATTATGGAGATAGTCAATTCGTTAAAACTTAAACCGATGGTAATATTTAAAGGATCGATTATTCATTGATACATATTATTAAGCAACGATGTAAAGTTTTGTATAAAAGTGCTAGATATCGCCACTTGATTTTGTAAAAGTATGTATAGTATGGATGATTGGGAAGTTGACCGTTACGGGAACGCCAACTTAAGGTTGTTTTTTATCTATGATCTAGATGTTTGTGTAAATATTTCTTGTCTTTATCATGGAACAGTCGGGAAAGTATCTAGCAACTTGTACCTTATTTGTTTGGACTTAGTCTATTTGTTTTGTAAATTTTTATTTAACAACATTTATTTCCATTTCCTAATCTCTAACCCTTAGGTTTTACTCGAATGAGGATGCGAGCAATCACATGTGTTTATTCTGTCATTACAGCCATGTATGTGTAATTTTGTCTGCCTTGTTGGTTAATTACTTTTGGAAAAAGGATTAAAAGATCCATACCCTATATCATTATTGGTCCTATTCTTTATCTTATTCGAGTTAAGGTTTGAATGCAATCATATGTGTCTATCCCATCATTATGGGTGTGTATGTATGGTCTTTTTCACCTTTTCTGGAATATTGGTATCGATAGAGACTAGAAAGAGTGATTACACCCTTTAAGCCTTCTAAACCCAATTTACCTTTTGGTTGGCTACGAAGCTCTTTTGCCTATTACTCTTGAGTATCTACTAGAGTTTACTTTATTCAAACAAGCTTCCTGAAGGGAGAAACGTTTACACGTACTTAAGTTATATTCCAACGTTAAAGCTAAATTGATTCTAATTTAGCTAGAACCAATCTACCAATCACAATCAATATAGATGTAACTAGATTACACTATCGGATTTACACATGTCGAATCACATAAATAAACAAGATAATTCTATAGGGATTGGTACTAGAAGAAAAGATGGAGCAGATTCTAAATAACTATTGTTTCTTGATGAATACGAAGTTCTTCTTTGCAATTTAAATGGAGAAGAGATGAGAAGAAGAGATTAGATCACTTGAACAAGATCTAGGAATGTTGTGATCAGAGATTTAGGAGAAAAGTAAAGATTTTAGAGAGGAGAGAAAGTTTTTGAAAATTTCATGCAAAGAGGTTTGGTTTTTCTGTAAGGAATGGTTAGTATTTATAGGTAGAAAATAACGTCACTAGGGGGCGGGTCCTGATATATATGGGTGGCCAGGCTATTAAGAGAGGCGCCAGTAGACTACGCTCCCTTTTTTATTTTTTGTGGGGAAGTTGTATTGGTATGGAAACCTTCCATTTTGAGGGAAAAATTTTGAATTTCAAATTTTATGTTTTTAATTAAAACTTTTCTTATAATTGAAATTATTTTTGTATAATTATTTTGTGAAATTCTTTTGTAAAAATTTAATGGATAAGACAAAATATTTCTTGTTCATTAATCATGCTTAATGATTTGTTTGTTATACTTAGTGATTACTATTTAGAAATGAAATTCTACGATTAATAATTTGTAAAGTTTTTTAATTTTATAGTTTTTGGAAGAGGTAGCTAGTCATTATTCATTTTCCATTTAAACACACTTGTTTCTCTCTCTAGAAAACCTCTCATGTGTTTCTTTCTCTAGAAACTAGCCAAGTCCAAGAATCGACCCCGTGTTATGATATATGATATACCATGTTCCATTTCTTCTCCTTTTTTTCAAATTCAAAAAGGATGATCGTCGAGTAGTTGTAGGAAGAAAGAAATCAACGATATCAAGACTCCCCCTTGATGTATGCTCTCCCTTGGTCGGGGCACCAAGGGATCGATCTTACGAAAATTGTTTGCTACAAAACAAGGTTAGAGATACAAGTGCAAGACAAATATCTTTTAAGCAACAAATTATATTTAAGTCACCCAAAAGAGAGTTTCATTCAACAATCAAGAAACTCATACAATAGCAAATGAAACTAATACATTCATACAACAAAAAATAAAACTAGAGCTAATACAAGATAATTAATCTATAAGACACATTACATACTTCATGAGATAAAGAGAGACAATACTACATAAGTCCTAGATGATTCATGATTCATATAGAATGACCTTTTGAGCAAAAAGGTTTTGGGATGACACGTTTATGAAAACTTTTGAAAACATTTCAAGGTGGAGGTGGAAAGTGTGAGGTGATTGCGGTAGTAAGAAGATACTCAAGATGAGCAAACATGATGTTCATCTCATCTCTTAAGGTTAAGAAAAAAGATCGATTATGAAAGCAACATATGCAATTTGACCCATGGTAGTCATGGTAGTTGTAGTAAAGAGGGTGACCCATGATAGGTGGTTGAGGTTGTGGTGGAGATGGTGGAGATGGAGTGTCATGAATGTGATCAAGAAGAGTGATTGGTGACAAAGAGAGTGTGACATCCAAAGTGGGATGACTTTGAAGTGGTTGAGGGTTTAGAGGTCTAGGAGGAACATCCAAAATGTTATCAAGCAAAGGGTAAGGAGAAGTTGGTTCATTTGAAGATGGTGGTGAAATTTGAAGTTTTAATTGAAAAGAAGAAGATGTGTTCTCTTGGCTTGATGAAGTTTGATTGGTGTATGTGGTTTTTGATGGTGCATTTGGAGGAGTTGGAGAGGAAGAAGTTATTGTAGGAGAAGGTGTGGTGGTGACATCTTCATCACTAGAGATGTTGACAAATAGTTGTCTAGGAGGGATTATGGTTAGTTTGATTTTCTTAGAAGGGTTAGAGGAAGAAGCTTTGGTGGAATTCATGGTAGAATTGTTTGAGGAAGATGAAGATGGTAAGAAGAATGAGAAGGATGGTTTATTTAATTTGAAAGCAAGTGATCAAAGTAGAAAAGCATGAGAATTAAGGAAACAAATTCCAAAAGTTGTTAAGCAAAATGCAGGAAGTTTAGCTGGGTCTAATAGAGAATAGTCAACTGCACAGAAAATCAGGTAGTCATAGTAAAATTTATGTGACTTTTGATGGCGGTCCCATATATACATGGCGGTCCCAGATATATTAGGAGGCCGACCCATGTTTATGGGGGCCGTTCTCTGAAGGCAGGAAAATTTTCCAGTTTTCCTGATTTTCTGCAGAAACTGTAAAAAAAAATTCTATTTCCCCTTTTTGCAGTCAACTCTATTTCATCATGAATCATCTAATATAGAGGTGAACATTTCGGGTTTTTTTTTAAAACCGGTTCGGTTTTTTAACCGAACTGGTTTTAGTCAACCAGTCAAAGAACCGGTTTTGACTAAAACCGGTTCGGTTATAAACCGGTTTTTTCATATGAAAAATACAAAATCGGTTCGGTTAGTCAACCGGTTTAACCGGTTCGGTTAAAAACCGGTTTACAACCCGGTCCGGTCGATTTTTTTAAACCGGTTACAAACCGCCGGTTCGGTTTGAGGGAAACAGTTTCAAAAAAACCGGTTATTAAAAAAACCAGTTCGGTTCATGAACCGGTTTTTCTGTACACCTCTAGCATACACAAATTGGCACATCACATGTATCCTCTCCCCATCTTTGGTCGTTCCCTCTTCCTAGGAAGAA